>DWPQ01002905.1:0-10078 GCA_018251795.1 Perichares adela | reverse complement strand
GCGGGGGTATGAGTGTGTTGGCGTTTAGCGTTTGTTTATTACTGGTCCTATAAAATATGAAACTATTTGTATATATATTAAATGCCCAAGCGATATGTAAATATAACGTACCCGTAAATATACCGTACCCCATATGAAAACCGAGTAAATATTCCAGTTGCTTAGAAAATTATGCGAAATGTTTATTTATTACATCCACATTCTACTATTCTCGAAAGATTAAGTGGACATTTATGGAGAGAAAACTTGGCGAAATTACTTGATAAGAATATAAATTAAAGATTAGAATATAATTAATGTAATGAGACAAAGTTTTGTTTGTCGTGCAACTGTAAGGTTCTAAACACTTGATGACGTATGAGGCTATCATAAAGAATACTTAGAGTACTGTTTAACATTTACTGTCTTCCGAAAATCATTGGAAGATCAACCTCAATGAAATCTGATCTCATGAGTAACCTTATAATTTTTCATATTTAATCTACAAGCATTTATTTACTATAGATAACAGTAGATTAACTTTGATATATACAGAGGTAAATAAATATACAGGGGCAGTTTCACTGTAATGAATTATAATCATTCTTGTGGAAGTTACGAGTAAGTGGGGCAAGGAAAATTGTAAAACGCTCTTTATTTGACACTTAAATATACGAAAATACACCTCGTCACCCGTCAATGCGCGACTTTAATGTTTAATATTCAGGTTTATGGCTGTCGTAAAATAGTTATGCAACTTACTTATTTTTTAAATCAGTTTTAATTAGTTATTACTTGGTCATCGATAACATTTACTCCAGTACGATTAACGTTTGGGGCAATTTTTTATACATGTTCTTCGTCTAATTCATTAAAATATAAAGAGTAGTCTAATTAATTGTTTACATTTATTTTTGTATTAAAAATTATCTCTAATTATTATTCAAGTTGACCTTTCAGAATTAGCTTGGAAATTACAATTAATTTATTTACTATGTAGATCCGATGAGACGAGAAGTCTGTCACGTTCGTACTAAAAATTTCTTTCGGCTAGTGGTTTCGAAGAAAATAGTGTTCTTTTATTTATTATAATATAATTAATGCGTGGCTACGATCCCACCTGCTAGTATGTGGCGATGTTGTCTTGAATGGTAAAGCGTACTTACTTAAGTTCGGCGATTCCCGAGTGATTTTAAAAGGATTCTGTTTTTTCATTAAATGCATGTACGAAAGTGTAACTACTTACTCTCAAAATATGTTTTAGAACTACCTCGTTAGTTTTAACTAATAGTTCTCAGAATCAATTTCGTTATTAACATCCAGTGATTACTCGTGCATGTAGTGTCACCTGTATAACTTGCATTAACTTTGCAACATTGAGTTTGTCATGTTATACTGTTTAATATAAATATTGAAATTACTATTTTTTTAACACATAATTTCAGGCTACAGGAGTTGTCGGAACTGATTAATCAGTATCGATGTTCAATCTAGACTATAGAGAATAAATAATCATCCATTTTTGTTTCCGAGATAACTTTCGCTTTATTAGCATTCGAGACGTATTTGCCGGCTCATTGAGTTGTATTATTCATGGTAGAGAGCACATAACTTTTTCATATAATTTATTTAATCCAGTGATCAGATACTTATTTATCGAGAAATATGATGAAGATTGATCCAGATTTTTATTTCTTACCCATTCAAATAGGTTTTTCAGCATCACGTGTACAGACAGGAGCCTGAATAGGAGGGTTAGAGATTAATTCATTTTAGTTATACTTCCTTTATTTTATCAATGCAAATTTATTGCCGTGAGCGTGTAAAATTCTAGTGTAGGTCAGCTTATAAACTAGCTTTGATACTGTTTAAGGATTTATCAAAAATCCTTTACTATTTTCTCTTTTAAACTATAGATTTTGCTTCCCCTATTCGCTAAGTAGTATTAACTCTAATTTTAAAAGTAATGATACCTTGACTTTTTCAAGAGGCAAAGAAAATACTATTTGTCGCAATTCTTCCCTTCATTTTAATTTGTCATTCATATAATTAGCTCTCCATTTTATCTCCTACAGCGAAATTCCTATAGCGTATTTAGACATCTCATTGGTTCTGAAATACATGCATAACATCTATTTGAAACTTTATTTTCGTTCTTCACATGCATCTTTGCCCATTAATCTGCAATCACGTTACTCTAGCACGCGGTTATCTGGAAGAGATCATTCTTTGCGATTAGATCGCCGATTATCTGTATAGGTAGTAATAAACGAATCTTTAGCTTATTTCTTGTCGGTAACAGGTCGGTGAAGTCTTAGGTGTCACGGACGGTCAGAAGCAGTGGTCACCGTTTATAGTCTGGTTTATCAGTTCGTTTGTTGCCTAATGACTAAAAAATTAAGTTAAAAGATAGACTAATATAGAATATATAGTATAAAACTATAATATAATATAGAATGACATAAATAATTATTCTTGAAAAAAAAGATTTTTCCCAATTCATTTGGTTGTACAGCAAATGAATTGCATAAAAACAATTTTTAAGAGTTATTCTATTGTACAAATATATACGTGACACAATTACTAACCTTTATTAAGATAACTTTCAATGTTAATAATGTAATGGAAGCGTGATATTCAGAGTATGAGGTTATCGTACCCATTGGCCGCGCCGGAGCAAGGCCAGGAAGCTTTTTATAAGATATAATTTTAAGTATTAATGTGATCCAAGGATGGTGGATAGTTCAACTTTTTTTTCTTTAGATTTATAGATACGTATAACGTCTTGAGGTTGCCAAAAAAATAAAAGTGTACGTCATACACGTAAAGTACACTTGTCTGCGCCGGCGCAGCTGTGACGTAAAACTGAACCCGTTGTGCGTTATGCCCACCAGTGAAAGTAGTCAGACCAGTCATCGACAACACTTTGTGAGAATCAATGCTTTTAGTAATTTCGTTTGATGTTGTCTTTGTTATGCACAGTATGAATGGATAGAGATGTTAGGGACGTTGAAATACGTAATAGTGATCAGTATTCTCACGCCATTCACTTAATTTGATTTATGTCTGAGTTTTAAACAAATTTGTCTATTATGTATAGTAATAAAATATTACTATGTATTTCGGTTTTCACGTAATTGGAAGGTGAATTATGGCAACGTTTAAAGCGAAATTTCATAAACTGGATTAATTAGAATAAATGACATTATTATAAAAAATATCCAGTAGTTCACAAAATGATACATATATTTTTCTTTGCCTCATTCATCTACACACCTACATATTTTTCCGTTGATGAGTGTTTTAACACTTTATCCTATATCGTATTATGCTGTATCAGAAACACCTATCTTGCGCAACATATAGCCGAAATAAAGTCTCGTGTAGAAACTTACGAAAGACTTGACGTCACAGGCCGCCCCGAATTAACAACTGTTACGCAAAATTACTCCTAGTTATATGGGATGTTTTAGGTCATGGTGTATGTTCTGTATTCGATTAGTGTAACTCATAGCGACCATAAACATATTTTTAAAACGCAATTCAGAGATAATATTTAGAGCCTGCGTCACGTAGACTGGAACGCCATTTAATCGATTTTAATTTATTGATACATTTTTTTTTACGAATGTAAAAAGTTCAGAGTTTAAAAACTGTGGAGTGATCCGTTGAGTTATTAGTTAGTCGTTTATGTTAGCCTCATAGAGATTATACGTAATGAATTTCGTCATAGCCAACATATGGAAAAGTTTAGAAAGTAGTTACAGTAGTTTTGGTTAACTTATTATAGCTACTGCGGGTTCAGCTAGCTCTTATATGAATAATATGAACGTTCTTTTGAAACGTTATAAAAACAAAAATACTAAATAGTAAGATATCCTATATAAAAGAATGAATATAAAAGTAAATAGAATCAAATATGGTATGTCGATATTCCGAGTAAACAGAAAAAATAAGTTATCTATGTCCCTTGAAACTACAAACATATTATTTTTAATAACTTAGTAATCAAAAATTAAAGTAGAGTTGTAAAGTTATATCACGGTAAATTATGAACGTTCTGTTATAATGCGGTTACGCACGATATAAATATCGTACCCTGGTAATTCCATACGGATGTTTTCAAATTTGCTGTGACTGCGAGTCATGTCATACAAATATCGGCATAAATTTACATATTGTGAATTCCCGTAAAATAAAATGTGTACATTTGACGGCATTATATTTGTGCAGGGTGCGAAGTTTATGAGTATGACATTGTAACCAATGTAAAATATAGTTGCAATATGAGGACTGAGACAGAAGTGATATTGGCCTTAGTATTCTCCTCTCAAGGTTGTTTCAAGCATTTTGCTTCGCGATAGTATTAGAAGTTTGGTACTGGATCATAGCTAAGTTTTACAGCGAAATACACTCAAGCATATCTGAATTATTCGCTCTTTTTTCCCAATGATATCTTGCATTTAGTGGCAGATAAGCTTCAAATGTATTTTTTATAAATTTAGTGAGTTGAAGTGTTTATTTTATAGTTCATCCTACCCCATGACCTAGTTTTATATTTATAATACGAAGGTCCATTACTTTGAGTAGTTTATATGAGGTTATCCAAAGTATTTATTGAAACAAATAGCTATATATCGTAGATGAACGAAAGTTTTGATGTTTAAGTATTTTAAAGTCAATAAATGACTTCAATTAATTAGTTAACACTTTATTAATAGTTATTTTAATGCAACAAAATGTAGTTTAGGTATGCCCCGTATTTCGCTAGTTGATCTATCAATAAGTAAGTTTAAAAACGTCCGCATACTAGTGAGAAAGAGGATTGATGATGTACTAAGTAGTTATTCTTGTACAAATCAGTTCAAATCAGTTATTCTTGTACAAATCAGATGTAGCGAAACTGTGAATCACTAAATATTGAAAGATAAAGAAAATCTGCGTTTCTGAGTGAATGACGACAGGTAACTCGTAATTTATTTTATACGCAGTGTTTATATTTTACTAATCGTTGCCTAAAACATATGTCGATAACTCTTATACAAGACTTCCAGAATGCAGTGTTTTAAAATCAATGTCGAAATGTATGCCTCTGACTCATTATACACAGGTTTATTTCTCAGTAAATGTTTTCCCACCGTTACAGTTCTTGTATACACTGTATTTACAACAAACTAGACTACGTTAAGATAGTACGAAATTGATGATAATGTAATTTGACGTACTCACTTGGGGATGTTTTGCTTAAACTTATTAGGAACATCACTGTACTGTTTATAACTCGTTTTTATTAGCTTCACATCTCACTTACTATAAAAGGAAATCTTACGATTTAAATTTAACACATTCTTTAAGGTCAGATTTTTCTCCAGATCCTATTACAATAAATATAGATTTATTATAACTATTAAATTTGTAATTGTAATTTATAAGTTATTAATAATTTAAGAGGTTTAAACTTAACTAGCTAGATATGTTCTTCTCCCTAACATAATAGATGACATATTTATGTTTTCGGGTCATTCTTCATCATAAAAATAAATATATAATATAATAAGTGTTTTCTTAATGTAAGAACAGGGAAGCCAACTGACTAAGTACTAATATTATCAATAATCTTATAGTTGTAACAGAAAGTTTAATTTTAATACTGATAAACCCTCTTCTATCAGTGGCTTAGTAGTAGCAATACAGTCTTAAGTGTCTCGTTACTTAAAGGATCTAAGCCCCTCGACAAAAATCTTAACGGTAACCGTTCACGCTCCTGCCATTTTAAAAATGTATGATAATGACAGACCCTGCGGAAAGATGTGCTATCAGCCAAAAACCTTCCCGCAGGACTGTCATTTCCATACATTTTTAAAATGGCGTGAGCATGAACGGTTACCGCAAAGATTTTTATGTAGGGGCTTTGGAACATCTTCCGTATATCGTAGTATCGTTGTGCGTTGCCCGTAGCCCAGTTTGTAGTGATCCAGCTGATCGAGGCGGCTCGGAATCATTTTCCGACCGTGGCTGACAATCAATAGTGAATAATGTTTCATGCGAATTACTATAAAGGGCATCTTAGTTTAATGGGTGTGGAAGTGTATTAGGTTTAATTCATAAAACAAAATTTGCCTTTTACAATGAACTGTTTTGCCAAGGTACTTCGTCAGGTTATTGTTACTATACAATTATATTTGTTACAGGGACAGGCACATTCGGCCGCGTGTGTCTTTGTCGTGACAAGGCAGCCGACGAGTATTTGGCAATGAAGATTTTGTCAATGGCAGACGTGATACGGCTCAAGCAAGTCGACCATGTTATGAACGAGAAAAGTATATTAGCAGAGATCAATCACCCTTTCATAGTCAACTTGTAAGTGACATAATTTTTATTTTATATTTTACAACATAAAATAATCCTTTGATAGATTATTTGCATATCTATCTACTTATATCTTTTGTTACGAGTATTTCTTAAGGATACCTTCTCCACCCCAAAGGATAGAGAATTAACCCTAAGGTTGCCTGTTAGATTAGACCATATATTTCACTTTATTGTGCATAATAATTAACGTAAAATTGTGGGACAATTAGGGGATGTTATGGTATGGTACATAATAAAATAAAATATTTTCAGGGAATATTATAAGTTCCTGAGCTCTAACTTTAGTTAATCAATAAGGTTTAGGGATATTTGA
This sequence comes from Perichares adela, assembly GCA_018251795.1. NCBI lineage: Eukaryota > Metazoa > Arthropoda > Insecta > Lepidoptera > Hesperiidae > Perichares > Perichares adela. Next base: position 3,414 of record DWPQ01002905.1, on the reverse strand, counting down.
GGTTTCGAGGTTATAGGCATATTATTTATCGTTGCGTTGAAGCCAATATTGCCTGCGCATGGTGCACCTCACGGTACGTTAGGCGAGGCTTCGGCGCTAGGCTCTTCCTGTTAGCACCGGTGCGTTCGTATGAGATCCCAGAGTCTCTTCATATGCGCTGGATGGATGCCCAGGGGGATCTAGTGGGTAGGAATCCCACATAACCCGAAATCTCTTTAAGAGAGACTGGTTTTTAAGAAGATTTCCCCCAATACCAAAAAAAGGTCCCTTCTGTAAAAGGTTGGTGGGCAATACATATATATGTATTTGTACATTGAATTTATGTAGAGGTTATTTTTATTCATGTAGGTAGTAAGTATGTATTGGTCACTCAATAATAAAGAAAGGTTCTTCATCTTTATAGTAAGTCTGGGCATTGTACATTTATGCAATGAATGGCAAATAATTTTCATTTAGTTTAGTATTTTATTGGTCACATCTCATGAAATATATAGACACTCAAAGAATAGAAGAGAATGTTAAGTATTCATTTATTGGGATGTTAAATAAATTTATCACTGAGTAGATGAAGGTTGTCTCAGTTTAAAATGTAAATAGCGCACAATAACTAACAGAAACATTTCTAGTAATTAGCGTGAATTTTCTTCGCAAGCAATTTTTTTTGGAACTCGTATGCATATTTAGGGGAATCGTTGTCATTTATTATAGAAATGCGACGTCCACTCAAAGGTGTAACGGAGAATGTGACGCATTTCGGTTGCAGTAACGACAACATCGGCGTAGAGCCAATTACACGCGGTGGGTTTTGAAATGTGCACATATTGTGCTACATAATTACAATCAGCGACAACTTACTGTGGCTTCCCAACTAATGATATTAGGTTTCACTTACTGTTTTCACGCTTTAAATGAAATTACAAATATCAAATGTTTGACAGGTCGGAATAGTTTCTAAAGGAAAGTAAAATTGTTACTTTTACTATATTCCTAATATTTTTTCATATTTATTTACCTTTGAATCTATCCCTGTTCTTTCACAAATAATTGAAATATTTGAGTTCAGTAAATACTTACATATTATAATAATTGAGTTTTTCTAATTAATTTGGCCAAGAATACCTACCGCTAAACCGAAACTGCAAAAATCTAATTTAAGGAGTCCAAAAAAAAAACTTCGACGTGCTTGGGTCCAATATTGGAAAGCCAGTAACGAGTGACGCTTCCATTCCATTAACCACTGGCCATTAACGTCAAAGCCTTTGGTGTCACGGACATCCATGAGTTCCTGCTTACCATCAGATGGTCCGTATGTTTGTTTGACGACTAATAACGTAAAAAAAAATATTTCGTATACGGATGGGCGAAATGTGAAATGGCGGATAAATGTTTAATGTTTATTTTTTTTATAAATGTTTGTATGAAACAAAAAATAATAATAGCAAATAATCTAAATGTAGGCAATAGCTTTTGTGAGACCATGCGAGGGCGGGTACCATAATAAAATACCAAAGTTAATACGTGACTTGCAAGCGGAAATTTTGAAGACGTGTGAAAGCTCAACTCAAAGGTTACTTTAGTTTAGCTTTAGATGAATATGTAAATGACAAAAACTGCATGGAAATACCCAACTCTGCAGCCGGTTTCGCTATTATACCGTTTGAAAATACATATTACTGTTACAAAAGTGTATTGTTTTTAAAAGATTGGCTGTTTACTCTGATCCTGTCTCACAGTGAGGAGTTTAAGGCGATAGTTGACCACGCTGGTCAAATGCCGATTGGCCGACTTTACTTTTCAGGACAAACTAGAGATCACTTCGGTACTAAAACAAGTGATAATTATATGCTAATTCGCACATAACTCTACTTAATAGTATAGCATTTGAAGGCAAGTCCTCCCGTTCAGAAGACCAACGTTCAATCTATTAGTATAAAATATTGATGTAGAGAAAATTCTATGGCTTCATCTCGATGATAAAACGCCTTTCCGAAACTGTACTACAAGTAAAATTGGTATTCATAAAGTGACATTTATAATGAACTAGTGAACCGCCCTCGCTTCGCTTCGGGACCCGTAGGTATCAGCCGCGTAGGTCCCGATCCCGCGGGAATTCCGGGATAAAAAATAGACCATATAGTATTCTGGTATATAAACTATATAACTGCAAAGTTTCATCCAAATCCGTCAAGTAGTTTTTGCGTGAAAGAGTAACAAACATACATACATCATCACAAACTTTCGCATTTATAATATTAATAGGAGTAGGATTGAAATTAAAAATTTTATAGAGCTTGTGTAGGTACTATGTATACTTAAAAACTGAAAAAATATTTGTATTAACATTTCATCCTATGGTACAATTTAATTCTGCTATATAATTAAGAGGTAATTGATGGTGATTGATGAGTAACGGTTTATTTCATTCTTGATCGGTATCAAATAAACGTTCGCTCAAATCCTCACATTCCCGCGCTAGGAGTTCTTGCATCTGGCTTGGGTAAATGAAACATTACAAATACCTACTTACGACCCAAGAACAAACATTTATCTGTCACATAAATATCTACCCCCGCCGGGAATCGAACCCGGGATCGCTAGATAGACAAGGTTACTGACAAGGTTGGAGTCATTTACTACAAGGCTTCATTGTTTGTACATGCGAAACAAATTTGATGATTGTAAAAATCACGAAGATATTGATAAGATTCGAATACACTTCAACATTGATTGCTCAGATTCTAGAAGCGTTCAATAAGACTATTTTGATGAAAATAATGATATGGAAATCATGTAACAGCATTTATATAAACATACAGAAACGTAACTATTTTGTTTCTGCTTAATTATTGAGTGTTACACGTTATTTCGACGTGGTTTTTGCTTTAATTAAGAATCTTTTTTCGTTTATTCTCAAACTAGCTGTGCCCGCGGCTTCGCCTGCGTGGAAAGCTCTTAGTAGGCGATACGTTTTAACATTACTCGTTATATTTCAGCCAATTGAAATAAAATCGTAATGCACTATAACCTCCTCAAAGTATTACAATATCTTTTAGTAAAAACCGTACAAAAATCCGTTTAGTAGATTTTGAGAAAAAGGGGCCCATACATGAGGGGACTTTGTTTCATAATAAGTATAGCTGTCTGTTCCCAAATGAGGTCAAATAGAACGTAGACCAGCATCTATCATAAAAAAATATTGTTGCGAATATATTAAACATTACGATTTTATTTTTGTTTTTGCCAACTTTAAGTTACATCATAATCCAGAGTTCATATTCGAAAACAAATTCAAATTTAAATTCAAATTCATTTATTCGAAGTAGGTTTTTACAAACAATTTTCGAAAGTCAATTTATGCCATCGCTTCAGCAAGTCCCTACGATGAGTAGGCCCTAGAAGAAGAAGCGGCAAGAA
>DWPQ01002904.1:0-10078 GCA_018251795.1 Perichares adela | reverse complement strand
ATAAACGATTTAATTTTTATATAAGAAAAATGATTCCCAGAAATAAATAATCGTAAATCCGTTAACATTGATATTTATTGGGTTTCGTTAAATTATGTTGAATTGGATATTTCTTGGTAATAGTTTAAGTACCTGGCCTAGCCAGTACTAGTCTGGAGCTGCGGAAAAATTTGGATTGCCGCGACCCCTCGCGCACTTTTGTGGAGACATCGGGGTGGGTCTAGCTGGTAAGAGTCCGGCACGCCCTTCCGCTTTTCCCCAGGCTGAAGAAGTCCATGAGGATTTCCCCCATTAAAAAAAAAAGTCTTATCTTGGAGGCTGCTGCGGTTTATACGTTAGGGTGTTCATACGTGGTGGTGACAGGTGACCATCAAATAGTCTAGCTGCTAGTATGACAGCTACCGATATATAAACCAAAATATGAGTTTTAATTAAAGAAGGGAAGCCTCATGCGGCTTACGCCTGCCTGGGAGTGTGAGTGTCCATCTAAGAGATAGAGAGGAAAGAGACGAGACCCGTACTTGTCTTTGTCTAATACTCGCAAAAAAGGGAGACAGCAACGGCGGCCCATTTGTTATCTCTTTGTTTTTAGATATCTACACATTTTACGATTGCTCACGCTCACCCAACTGGTATATTTTCTCTATGATTGTCAAGCACGTTTAATTCCTTCTATTTAGCCTGTGGCTAAGGGACAATGACATCCAATCTTCATAACTTGACATTGACGGAAGATAATTCAATTTCAGTCTGACAATCTGACAATGATGTCAATGATTAATTAGGACAATCACAAACAGGAAACCGAAACAACAAACTATCATTATTATGTGTAATAATGTAAATTAGTAGGTATCGACGGGGTGTTTTCAGGTTTTAGTTTAACTACCGCTATTAAAGATGATTGTTATCATCGCTCACAAAGCACGGCTGCATTAAAGATGTACACAAGATAATAAGTGCCGGTTTCCTTATCTCCAATCCATAATTGAAAGGTAAGCTGTTATTTATATATTCATAATATTAAATATTAGCTGTATGTTAAATATATCTTTCTTCTTGTTTTTATTATTAATCATACAAATAGGCAGTTTTATTTCAGCGTATTAACATTTTTGTCTTTTTTAACGTCCAATCCTTTATTAATAGCCAACGATGATAAAAATTATGTTATCATTTGTCCACATCCACTTTCATGTAACACATAGTGTATGTGTAATGTTTTATATAAAAATATGGGTGTTAGTGTTGTCATTTGGGGTTTATTACGTTCTGTCTATCCTTGACTCCAAAAAAGCCTCCCTGCTCCTGGTAAATCCTGGATCAATAATGGATGAGGAAACTCCTTTTTTTTCAGTTTAATCCTGATAAAAAGTAAAACCCCTATTTTTACCTGCCGGAGTTCTTTGTTTAATTTACAACCCCCTCCTAAACTGAACTCTGACATGTTATTATTTTTCAGTTTTACAGTTCTGACGCATTGGTTCTCCGGGGCCAGTGATATACAGATCCCTTGGTCCCTCAACAAGTCCCTTATTAGGTGTGATGTGTTGAATCTTTGGTATTTTTTTTTCGGATCTTACATGGTATGATACGTCATGGTTACATGTAAACTGTGATTACTTTGCAATCTAAGTAATAATTACATTTCTATTTTAAGTTGTTTCATATACTCCTAAATAGTTTATAACATAGTACAGCGTAAGTAATCAGAATCTGTAATTAATTTTGTTCATGCCTATAATATGCATGTACATAAGTGTGTAATTCAACAGTACAAACTTAACATTAAGAGTTATGAGGGAGAGAAGAAGAATAGTTCTCAATAAGCAGAGATAGCCTGTTAGTTGGAATGCTAGACTCCCAAACTGGATAGAATGGGTTAAAATAAAATCCTGTATGCACTTCATATTAGAAATGAATTATTACTTGTTTTGTTTAAGGAAATATTGTAAGGGAGACCTAAGAGATATCCACAATGTTCTTCAAAATTAGTGAAGACTGCCAATCTATACTTGGCCAGTATTAAGGACTGTAAGTTTAGATACTCTTAATATAAGAGAGGACCCGAGGCCAGCAGTGGGACATTTAAGGCTTGTGATGATAGTCCGATCTGATCATTAAGATACTGTTTTAATTATTAAACAATTGACAGAGGTAATCTACACTGCATAATTTCTTTTTTTCCAGCCTCATAATGATCTTGAGGCGTTACCTGTACCGATTGCTCTGGCTACGTAGCCTTGTGACAATAACAGCATTTATCATTTTGCTGTATATCATCAAGACTCTAAGTGATGCAAGTAGCAAACCTGTCATGACAGGTGTGAAGAATGAGTTACATGCAGAATCTGGTGGTGAAAAAGATTACTTTGTGCCTAATACTCTCCGGGTGAGTCTTACATACCGTTTAATTTTTTTTTTGTTTTATCTACGATAAATTATAAAATTAAAAATAAGTTATCTAGTATCTAGTTCTTATTGCAATTATTTTGTTACAACAGAAAAAGGATTGGCACAACTATCGACAAATAGAAGAAGAGAGGAATAGAGTTGGTGAGTATAGATAATATTGTTACAGATATTATTTTCCTGACACTAATTAGGATGTGTCACTGGCACAAATATTTCGACATTTGAGATATGGAACTAAAATTGAATCAAATAACACATTAAGTTTTTTGAAGTACTTACAATGCTTCAAAAGTGTTTTATATTGAGACAAAGAGAAATACAAATAATTACTAATAAAGGTCCTGAAAATATCTGAAGGTCTGATGATGCTATAAAAAATTATATAGTGAAGTAATTATTGCAACATCTTACAAATCAACATTGCATGTACTATGATATTTTAAATGTTCACTTTTTATGAGTTGAATGATAATCATATTAACTTGACAATAATATGTTATATCAGATGCAAAAAAATTAAGGATTGTTTATCCCATAGTACTCTGAAAGCGCATTACTTTGTGAATATGATTAGTAAAGTTTTCAATATGCTGATGTGTTCTGGGTAGGTAGTAACTGTTAAGTGTTTTAACAAACAACGCTTGCCTTGTGTATCTAGTGCATTGACTCGTTTGTTTGTCATTCCATACATGGAGGTTGATTACAGAGAGACATATTGTTATGTATATCAGATAACTAGTTTATTATTTCAAACTGAATTAATTTGTTGACTGTTGTATGCTCATACTCCGCAACCATTTCAAGCTATATACATGGCTATAATTATGTTTTTTAACTAGTATCTAGGAAGTTTAAGTGTTGAAAAGCCTAGATCAACTATCATGTGTTCATCTCCGTTCGAGAAGAAAGACGCTGTGATTGTATTAAAAGGACGAGTGGAAATGGTTCCATGTCTGTTAGGTACCGGAGAGCAGGGGCAGCCGGCGCACCTGTCCAAGACCGAGGAAGACCTGGAGCAGCAATTGTACTCGGTGAACGGGTTCAACGGCGCTCTCAGCGACATAATTGCATTGAATCGGTCGCTGCCGGACATCCGGCATGAGGGCTGCCGGGGTCGGCGGTATCTGGCATCGTTGCCCACTGTGAGCGTGGTTGTACCCTTCCACAACGAACACTGGAGTACACTGCTCCGGACCGCTGTCAGCGTTCTGAACAGGTCACCGGAGTATCTCATCAAGGAGGTGTTTCTGGTCGACGACGCGAGCACTAAGGGTGAGTTTGTTATCACTATTTCCTTTGACTTATGTTTTATTCTTAGGTAAAGGAATACATACGGTTCGTGTATTCTGCTAATCCGCATTTGGCTAGCGAGCTCGACTAAAGCCATAAGCAATTATATGGTATGAATTACCATCTCGACTACAGAATACAGGTAAATCACATGGAAGTCTGCTATTAAGTCTTGTAAAGCTTGAATTTGCTATTGAATTAGAAACGGGAACTTACCCTCGTTACAATATAATGAAACAAGCTGTGTCCACGTCTTCGCCCGCGTGGAATGCTCCCAGCAGGCGAAATTTTTTAACATTAATCGTTATATTTAAGTCAATTGACATAAAATCGTAATACAGTATTTTTTATAACCTTCCGAAAGTATTCCACTATGTTTTAGTGAAAATCGTACAAAAATCCGTTCAGTAGATTTTGAGGAAAAGGGGCACATACATGAGGGGACTTTGGTTTGTAATAATAATGAAATAATCGAAGCGTGAAACGATTGAGGTCGGGTTTAATCATAGCGATACGGTGTGGGTAATTAAATGGTTTACAGATTAATTTGTGTAAATACACGTAATTGTATAAAATGTATTGGATAATGTATGCGATTAGATTTGCTGATAACCTAATCAATTGATAACTGTCAATCAACCTGTGATCGAACACTGATATATGTTTCTACGAAGGTTAAGTTATTTCCACATGTAGGGTAGGTACGGCCGTTCATGTTTGGTCTATGTTATATTTTTTTCTGATTACGGCCCTAAACACATCCAGGTGCAAAGTGTCTACACAACTTCAAATTTTCAACAAACACCTATCGCACCATTAGAATTATAGGGTACCTAATTCAATATTTTATAAAATTGACTTTATCAAAATGCCAAAAAGAGATAAACATTCGAATAAAAAGCTTTTTACAATAAAACTCGAATTCTTTCAGATATTGAAAAACGTACATATATATTTTAACAATAGTTTGATATAAAAATACTGTGTATTTTTTAAATATTTTGACATACAAATTTAATAATTGGTAAAATTGATTTTTCGTATTGGATTTTTATATTATTAAAGGTGTGTTATAGCAGCCTCATTGACCTCGACAAAAAATTTCATCAAATTTGACAATAATGAAACAATAATGAAACTCAATTATGAAACTCAATTGAGTTTCATTATTGTTAATGATTAAATTCGTTTATTGTGTCAAAAGGCGACAAATGAGAAAATTTACTCACGATTTTTAGTGGTCACCACCACCCGAAGTCGACCATAACACCGAACGCATCACCTAAATGATGCGAACCGAGAAGAAAGTAAAGGCAAAATATTATGAGTTTTGACGAAGGATATTGAAATTCTATGGATTCCAGGGTCTATCTAAATTTGCCATTCTAGGTCGACTAACCTTAACAAATTCTACTCTAACAGTCAAAGTATTGTATCCTTGGTCCAGTTTAATAGAGTTTGAGAGAAACTGAAAACTATACTACGAAACTAAGAAATAGCAGTGCAGTTAAAGGATTGCCCATCCGAGTTCTACACAGCTCCACAAGTTTTAAAGCTGCGGGTCTGTCGTTCACTTAGCGTAGTCGGATTAGCAGCGCTTAGGAGAAGAAAATACAACGCTTTTTAACCACATAGCCCTTTGCGATGGGAAATAAAAACTATTGCTATGTTTTTTTTAATGTCAAATTATTTCACTTTAAACGCTTTTACTTAAAGTATGCCTTTGGGTCAAAAATTTAAATAGTTCGTCTCGTGAAATTTCCAACAGAGATTCTGATAAGGCTGCAGTCCTATTAGAGGTTATAAATGTCCTCCGTTGACCACCTACCATTAGTGCAACTGCCCATTTACCACGCCCTCGTCATTTAAAAAGTCATCTAAGAATTTGGGACGCACGATCTATCTTGGAAAAAAATATGAATATATTATTAGGGCATTTGATTCCCTTACAAGCGGCTCTCGGAATCGGTCGCGAACCGACCACAGCAACCGGTCCGACTGCTTTTTGTCCGATCCACCCTCATCCTCGGCCTGACTACCTCCCGACATTACACTGCAATTCATACTACCTGCCTCAGGTATTAAGATTCAATATCACTTTTTGACAACCCTATTTGACAGTCACGACCTGCGAAGAAGGATAATGTTAGACGTGGTCAAGGGTTTTGTGAATTACAATCGTATTGTTAGGTTATCAAAGTCGGTTTTGGAGTGGTAATGTGTTATGAATAACTCCTTTGATTTTTATCGTACACTTGACCCGTCATGTCGAATGTCCTGGGATTGTTCGGAAGGCGATTAAATAGTTATTTGCTGATATAACGAGGGCCGAGACGTTTTTGTGTGAGCATCTCATACCGTAGCACTGCTGCAGGCTCAGTAATGCCATTCACCTCTATCTTTATTCCTGAACAGCCGTTGCTGCCATAGTAGCGTCGCCTGTTTAGCACGTAAACAGTCAATACGTATGGAATTCCAAGTTTGGGTCCAATCTATTCTTCTTTTATTCAACCAATTTGAAGTATTAAATAGGTCTTACACGCATTTACTTAAATAAACTGAGGAAAATGGGAATTTATTATGGTATAACAGTAAATCATTCAAAGATTTAGTCTCGAGGGAGCAACTAGGTTTTTTGACATTTTTACTTACAGGACCCTTAACAAGTTTCTGGCGCATTTGGATAGATTCTGATATCTCAAGCAAATGGTGCATTTGCATTTGGACGTAGGTATCTTTTAATTTAATTCTCTAGATCCAGGTTCGTTGTTGTTTCTGATGGACATTCTACTGTTGGACCTAGCGACTTTTACAGGTTCACGCGGACTGAAAGGCGAGCTTGGAATGCTCAGTCAGAGAAGAACTTAAATTAGCGAAGAGGGGGTGAAATCTTTTTGAAAAATAGGGGCGACGAGCGCCCTAAAGGCAGCAGATCCGTCGTCCGTTGCAATTTTACTGGCCATCTGGACTATCGAATGTTTTAAATAAGGTTCAGGCCTTATTTGTGCAAAATCTACAAACGAAATGCCTAGACATCTGACCAAGAACTGTAAAATACAGTGAGACTGCTTCTGTCCGCGTGAAGCTTTAAAGGCTGCTAACGCCAACAACAAAATGTTTATCAGTCAGCTAGTCTATATAAATTGTGTATCAGCTGTAATACAGGAAATCGTAATGCCAGAGTATGAGCGTTTTTTTAGTATCTGAATCAAGAGTGCTGGTGAATACTAGGAAAAATCACCAAAACCATACTTTTGTGCGGACGCAGGCGGAAACCAGTTGAATCGATTTCTATGAAACATTTAATTATTTCGCATGAATTGTTTTGTACAGTCATCAATATATATTTTTTTCAGCCTAGTTGTCTTTTGTTGGCACGACCTTCTTTCTGGATACTCTAGTGTATAGGACGGCGTGGTCGCGATGAAAAATAGAGGAGATTCAATTAACATATTACCCGTTCTTGTGAGCGGAGAATACCAACAAATTGCTAACAAAGTACCAGAGCATGAGCGAGCCTGCAATGCATAAGATTGATGCGCGCGGGGGGCGGCGTGATGGATGACCCGGGAGGGTAGGAGGCGATTCACACCGCGCACGGTCTAAACGCACGGTTTTGTTAAAAACGCCAGTTCATTCCTTCAATGTGTCACTATCGCGGCTGGTGTAATCATACACAAATGTTAACGTCGGGAACAAAATGCTGAACATAAATATAATTTACTTTACATTCTCTATGAGTAAAAGAAATTTAATGAAATGGTGGTCATATTCAAACTTTACTTAATCGTTATTCACAGCAGTTTTTAACAACTATTCGTCCGCTTCTTGTTTCAGCGTTGCAATACTAGTATTAATATTATAATTATTATCGTTATGATAATTATCACTAAATTAACTCTGTATTTTGTTTTATTTAGTATTTATAACAAAAAAATAAAAGCACTGAATTAATAAAACATAGCATTAAGAAGATAATTTATTGGCAGGAGATCAGGGTATCTATTCGCTATGTAAAGTATATCAAAATAAACTAATTTCCGTTATTATGAAATTAGCTATTTAGTCATTGCTGTATTATTATATTGGATTTCGTTGAAATAATAAAAAATAAAACTTTCCGTAACATCACTTTTAACACGCGTTCTGTGTGGCGATTCTTTTAAGATGATTTTCCACTAAAGTCGAGTAGACCGAGGCGGAGCGGACTCTCACAGAAATTAAGTTATAATTTTTAATAATTTTAGGTATCCTAAACATATTAATTGTTGTTCTAAAAGAACAAATGTTTAAACTCGTATAAGATTCAAGTTCTCAATCATTGCAATAAAGCTTCGCGCAAGTTACAAGTAAAAGATTTTCAGTACAGATGAATATTTAGAGATACGGATATGACATAACGATTAATAGGTACAAAAAACTGTACCACATGTGTTAATGTGTTCTAATGAATGTTTTTGTTAAAAATGTAGACATGTCACGACGTTTAGAAACAGGTGGCTGATGAGAGAAGGGGGTGAATGTTATCATTAGTTAACGATGCAAGGGCTTTATCGCTGTGACATGTGTAGTGTTTTTGAATGCATACTCGTACATACGTAACAATCCATAACTGTCTCACTGCTTGGTTCGAGTCACCTCTCATACTGAGAGAGTTGAAGGCCATAGTCGCCTCACGCACCTTAGAGAACATTATGGAGAACTTTCGAGTATCCAGGTTTCCTCGCGATATCTTCCTGCACCGAACCAAGTGATAATTTCTATACGCACGTAATTTACCAAATTATTGGTGCGCGTAGGATTCGATCGCATGACCTCCAGTTCGGAAGCCCCACGTTTAAACCACTAGGCTATCACTGCTTACACTCTATTACAGTGTACAAAACTATAGAGTACGTGTTATCTTCCTAAAAAAATTATTTCGGTTAAAATGGTCCTTAACGTCTGTGTGGTAGTGATATAATTTCAATGACAAAAGTCTAATACACCTTCAAAAATTACAAACGCCCTATAAAAGATAGAAATATCTCATCGCTGTTCAACAAATAATTAGAATTTTTTTTTACTTTCATTACATGCAGTTTCACAACCATTTTTCACGAGTTACTTATTACAAGGGCGTAAAGTCTTATATCCAGTGGTTTTTTAAAGCAGATTTAACTTAAAGTTTGAATCGCAGCACGGCAGCATTCCGGAAATTATCTACGGATATTGTTTAAGAAAACCTCGTGTTGGTGATTTTACTAGACGGACGTAGGAATCAGGAGTTAGGTCGATGGTTTTTATTATTATCAATAACCATCATAGGCCAGCTTCGCTAAAGGCAATATAAATTGACGCTGCTATGTTAACATAACTACTATCGTCTCGACAAAGCATATTGTTAGATTATTAACTAAATATTTTGTCATTTAGTCTTACAAACACGAAATTAAACTAGCATATAATAGTTGTGACTAGTAGAGTATATTATAGACTGATTGCCTCCATCATATTACAAGTGTTGTTGTATGCAACTTTGTACAAATTGAATTATTTTAAACTGAATTATATTCAAATAAAACATCTTCACATGTGTGTAGTTAAAATAAAGTTAATATTTGCGATCAAGACATTTTTATTTACTCAACATAACCAATAATTCTACCATTGCTGGGCTTAGGGCAAATAGGCTATCGGTGCTAATACAGATTTATAATTTAGTTCTTGATTACAATTCCAGCCGATGTTAGGTAGAGTTGTAGGTCATAATTATAAGACAGAAGAAACAGTATCAAGTTTGAAGAACTGATGAAAAATAATACTGATCATCCTAATGCAAATTAGTAAGTTTCGTTGTAATGTCTTTACTAACAATATTCGTGAATATTCAGTAGATTTTCTGGCAATACGTCATGTAACTTGGTTAACGGATAAAGTTTCTGGTCGGCCTGATGCTGTGTGGCATAAAAGCTCATCTGTAACAAACGTAAAGTAATAAACGAGAGCAACCTTTTTATAGTTAACTTATCGGTGTATTTTATTTTGTACAAGTGTACCTAGCATAGTTTTGTTACTACTGCATACAAGAATATTATAGTATCACTAGCTGACCCCGCCAACGTTGTTCAGCCTTATAAAAGTTGATGTGATAAAACTGGGATTGGTGATAGAATGGTGAAAATTGGGGGTTTTATGTATTTTTTGGTGCCACATCATAAATAAAATTGTCCATAAAATAACAAGAATTCTGTTGGGCGTGGGCTCCCTTTTATCTTAGAGGTATAAAAAATTGTTTACAACCTATTCTTAGGCCTATCGAATATACGTACAAAATTTCATAAAAATCGGTCGACCCGTTTCGGAGGAGTATGGCAACTAACACTGTGACACG
>DWPQ01002903.1:0-10078 GCA_018251795.1 Perichares adela | reverse complement strand
GTATGGTAATGACAGTCTGAAAGTGCTGTCACGCCAAAAACCTTTCCGCGGTGACTGTCATTTCCATACATTTTTAAAATGGCGTGAGCGTGAACGGTTACCGCTAAGATTTTTGTCTAGGGGCTCTTGAGTGTCAATTTGTCGTCTGTATATTTAAATATCTACTTCTGTATATATTATTCGTGTAACTTGTGTGTCGTATATCGGCTACCATAGTATATTACACGTGTTATCAATCAATACAACACTAATATTGTTTTACGCTAAAAAATACGCTTCACTATTTGTACTTGTATTATATATATCTCATACTATTACCGCAATATGTGACTATGTTTTCTTCGATTAATTTCAAAACAACCTGTCGTCTCCACTTACCCAATAGTACACTCGTAATAATTAATATAATAATATCTAGTATAATCTCTGATGTTGTATTTGATACCGCAGTTAATAAACCTACCCTACGTTAAATCTATCTAAAGCTTAGTGCCATGGACCACGGTCGTGTGTTGCGGCGTCAGCTGGTTCACGACGTCGGTGATGCGATTCGAGTCGTTATGTTAGGGACGTTAGGGACTGTAGTGGGTTACTCTTGTCGTTGTCCTTAACAGCTACTTGTATATACGTGTCAATATGTTTATAAGCGTGTATATCTCGTATGTACGCGTTCACACCTGTTATATACGCGCAAACACCATATATGTATGTATAAACACATCGTATGTACGGGAACAATTTTTATTTACGCGTAGACATCATACATGTATGTGTGAATACTTCGTATGAACGCGCAAACATCATATGAACGCGTTATCGATTCAAATGTATACGTGAAACATAATAGGTACACAAGTCTAATTGTTTATTTGTGTGAACAACTGTATGTACACGTATACACACAATAAACATTTGATTGAATAACTCATTATTGATACAAAATGTTGATTAAACGGTTGCATTACACAATTGCCCTGGCCCGATTACATTTTCATTTCATACATCGTGAAATACTGATTGTTTTTATCTTTACTCACATTTAAAATATTTAAATAAAAATAGCATTTATAACATCAATGTCTCTTTCCCTTATAATATATCTATATCTGTCGAAGTTGAGGTTTTCATACAGACAAACATCAATATGACCGAACAACAGCCAATATTGGGTAAAATTAAACACGCACAGACAAATTATCATTTGCGGTTACGTCACAGATTAACAAGTGCCATAAATAAAATTCAGTATTCTAAAGCTTACCTCAAACTTGTAAACGTAAAAATAAAATAATTGATTTAATATTTCACAGTGGCATATAATATGTATTTCTAAGCAAAAAAAATGCTATAAATACTGAGAGAAGAAATTATATAGAAACGCTCACACACACTAATGCAACAGGATTCCCTGTGTGCGAATGTGACGTCATCGACAAGCACGACACGACAACAAACATTTAGCTGTCACATAAACGTCCATTACATATTTGTGAATACATTTAAATGATTCCAATTAATCTCAAAACGTCCAATTAAAATAATATAATAAAAAATCTATACATAAAATAATTGTTAATACATTTAAAATTCCGAAGTATACAGTTAAACAATCCTTAAAGGTCGTCTGAAAAATATTGTACCACGACCAGGGCGAAGTGGGTAGTCTATGGATCTCATACTGTTAATTGTAGGCTCTCATAAATTGTTGAAAATAGTATTATTAAATAAAAAGCTGTAGTAATATTTAAATAATAAATTAATAAAACCTATTTTGTAAACACACGATACGAGACTGCACGAAGTACTAATATTGTAGGCGAGTTGTATATCCACTATAAGCTTAATCTCAATGACATATTATACCTTATCACTATGTAATTACAGTTCACATTCGCTCTAATCTACATGGTCGGTTAAATCCAAATTGATAACAATCTATTGGAGTCCTAGTCTTATATAATGAGCTCAATTTTAAGGCAATTTTAGGCAAATCAACACAAGCCTTATCATTAACGTAATAAGATTTATTTTACTTTAGTTCACTTACATTCTATTAGAATCAATTTTCCTTCATTTAAACCTAAATGTTCGTGTTTGTGTTAGGATATATTTGGGATGTTTAGGCCAACAATAGCATCGCCTCAGAGATACGAGTATTGTACGGTGCAATGACCACATGCGACCACCGCAGGACACAAAGGTATCCCAAGTCATATAAATAGTTATTAACGCTCACACACAACCCCGCCAGCGGCCAGCTCCAGTGTTGAATTGGACGCACACAATTACTCATTACAAGCGAACATAACGCATTTGTCAAAAAAAAATCCTAGCCGGGAATTGAACTTGGGACTCTTCATTATTAATTTCACTATATCGTGTTCAAATAAGATACTAGCTGAACGCGCAAACGTTGTTTTGCCATATCAAATAATTGTACAATACATGATTTTTGAGTAACTTTCATCGTTTATGTAGCGCTCGCAAGGAGAGTTCAAAATTTTGCCGTTTTCGCAATATTTTTTATTGCTGCTCCTCTCCTATTCATCTTAGCATGATGTTATATAGCCTACAGCCTTCCTCGATAAATGGACTATCTTACACTAAAATATTTTTTCAAATCGGTCCTGTAGTTCCCGACATTAGCGCGTTCAAAAAATCAAACAAACTTCAGCTTTATATTATTAGTATAGAAGAATAGATAAGTACCGTCTCACAATGTATTTTATTTCGGTATAAACACAATGCTATGTACCGCGGTTAATCTTGAATGTCTATAATACATCGTGAGTATTTGACATTGTCGATTTCACGTTTACGGTGATTCGACTTACCCGCGTGACAGCCAAAAATGTTTATATCAGTCGGTGAAGTTTATACCTTATGCGTTAGGTAATAAAGTATACATTGAACGTAAATGTCACTTTAGCTTCACGGATATAACCATATTGATTTAACTTAAAACGATCCGTTTAATATTGACAAAATCCGACACTGGTATAAATTACGTCATAACAGGGTTGTCACTTAATACAAAATACATAGAGTTTATTCCACTTTACATTTACAATAAACAATGACTTAATTGAAAATGCGGTTACCCTCAACGCTATTATCATTCCATCTCGCTCACTCGTTCGATTCGTGACGTATGTCAGTCTCATACATTTAGACGTTTCAAATTTCGTCATCCCTAACTAATCGTTCCCCCTATCTAGACATCATTACGCGACTAATAGTTTATAGTTGCATCTTTGTTATGTGACTTTGGTAAGGTCACAGATATGGAGTAGTTTAAATATAAGGGTCCTAGCATAATATATAAGGTTTATTAAGAACCAACTTACCATGATTGGCTCCAGTTTAGTATCAACCGCGTTGGTGGCAACTCACATTAAAAACAACTCAATTTAATAAGGACATCAACTAAAAGCTTCGCGTGACGTTGTCGTATGTACGATAAAATATGACTATTAGCTTACCAGGAGATTAGCAAGTAGTAAGGGGTAGGATAAGAAGTGTTACAGCGATACTGCGTGTGTATGACGTGTGTCGGTGCAATGTACACCGTATGTTGTATGTGTTAAGGTTCAGACGGAGGTGCCGACGTGTCGCTCTGCGTCCAGTGTCACGTCCTCGGGACTGGCGAGGTCGGCCCGCAGCCGCACGCCGCGCCCCGTCAGCGTCCAGCGGCACGCCGCGCGCTCCCTCTGGGGTGATATTCTGGAAAATACAAGTCGTTGTGAGTATGAAAATACTCTCTGGCGGTTTGTTGCCGCTTCTACTTCCAGGGTCTACTTACGGTGAGGATTTGAAGATGCGGCGGCGTAAATTGTCTTTTGTTAAAATCTTACTTCGAATAAAATTTCCGGCCCTAGGCAAGGCGATTTTCGGGACCCCTTTTCTTTACCCTTATTACTTTGACTAACCAAATCGTGTTGTTAAAATCTATTGTTATTTTCATTCTTTAAAACGTCTTATTTTTTTCTGGATATCTGCATGCACGGGGCCCTAGCCCATGCTGGACAGCTAGGCAGTTGTCTACTCTGCCTAATGATTATTCCGGACTTAACTGTAGTTACCTGCACAGTTGTTCGGGGTCGGGTGACCGCGGCGGGGTGCGGTGCGGGGAACGCGAGCGGGACTCTGAGCCGCTCGCGGAGCTGCTCGCCGAACTACCCCCTCCACGGTATCGTTCGACGCCCTCTGTGAGGCCACACAACGTTCGATCAATCAAATATAATTACGATTGATTGTGCCCTCGACAATGGCGGATCCAACTTCGGCGCCAGGGGGAGGGGTGAAGGGGGGCAAATATTCGTGATCAAGTCACAAGAAGTTATAATTTAATTGAATAAAAATAGATACAAGGAAAAGTTGGTATTTTAATATTAAACTGATTAAATATTGAAAGTACTTAATACTGTACTAAATAAAGTAATAAAATCTATGTTGTGACCAAAAATATACAAAAACATTAAGTTAATGATTTTAACTAGCGGTTCACCGAAGTCTTGGGCCCAGCTTTGCCTCTGATGTTTCATTGCGGCTGATATTAGTTGTTTTTAAATACATTACTAAAATAACATATTGTTGTCCTGTTGTTATTGTGTTGTGTTGTCGTGTCGTCGTGTACTGACCGGTGGGCGCGTCGTCACAGTCGGGCGCGTCCTCCAGCCCGCGCAGGATCTCCGCGCACAGCTCCGACTCCAGCGGCACCGGGTTCTCAGACTCCCTGAACACATTATATACGGCGGCTTGTCACATAACGGCAGAGACAAAAGATCTAATCTAAAATTTAGTTTTTTATATGTCAACTGGCTGATCTCGCCAACGTTGGTTTTGCCATTTAAAATATTTTTGGGGCTTCGTATAGCCGCTCAGGCTTGAACAAATGTTTAACCACTTGTGCTATTGCTTTGATAAAGGTCCCAATGATAGGTTTTTAGTTATAATTACATTTCAAGTTCAAGCGACCCGTAAATATTTTATTATAAGTATTGATAATAGACAAAAGAGCAGACGAAAATGAACGTCTGAGCCAAAGACACCGCGTAGTCGTAATAGAAGAGGAAGATCTGCATGTTACTGGCAACAATACAATCGAAGTTTAATTTATTTGAAGTTGAACATTACACAAATGTCCATGCATTTCTTATATCAATCATATAAATGTTTGTATGGTTATATGTGACTATAACTGAACCGTATTTTATAGAGTTATTGAGAAACCACTTTGATTTTCAATGAGTGTAGTTAGTGTAAAGCGTGTAAGTTTGTCGTTCTCTCTCTCTGTGTATGTGTGTGTACCTGTTGTGCAGAACGAGCGCGACGGTGGCGGGATGCGGTACGGGCGGCTGGTGCGGCGCGCGCGGACTGAACGCGCTCACCTCCAGTGCAGGCGCGGGCACGCGCGGCGCCGCCGTACCGCCCCACTCGCCCCATACGCCTGTACACACACAGGCAGGTCAATTAAATTAAATATTACCTGCGATCCAAGGCAGTCGTATTGATTGTTATAGTAAAACCTCGCAAAAGATTACATATTTGGTAAGTGTGTTACATGTACGGTTTAAAGTAGCCCTTAGATTCATTTGAGTTTTTTCGGAAATCTTCGCGCGGCCTCATATCTTCTGAATCTCGTGTAAATCATATTTGTTTTTTCTTTCAATTATATTTTTTTATTTTTTTTGTTTATAATTAAATTAATTTTATCTTTATTTTAGTTCGCAATGATAATTGTATAATATAATTCTTTTTCGTCAATATTTTGTATTAATCAGTTTAAGTGATTTATATAACTGTTCTAGTCGACAATAAATAAACAAATAGTTGATACACAGTAACACTAACCGGGCGCCGTGGCCCAGTCGTCCCGCTCCGCCAGCACGTCGGGCGGGGCGTGGTCCCGCGCGCAGCGTGCGGCCCAGGCGCGCGCCCCGGGGCCCGCCTCCAGCGGCAGTCGCGCCTCGCCCTCCGCCAGCGCTACCAGAGTCTCCGCATCGAACACCTGATGCAACACACACACACACACACACACATGTAAACATTGAGAGTAGTACACTTGCTAGACAAGCACAATATGACGTGCGTATTGAAAAATACACAAATGAAAAAATGATTTTTGAATTTTGAAGTCGAAATGAGAAGTTTTGTGCATAAATCTTAATAAAAGTTACAAGAAATGTGTAACGTGAAAAATGTTCTATATTATTTATAGTGATTGATATTGAATTCCGTTTCAGATGTGAAAATTACGTGATTGGATATTACCTACTTTTGCCTATGAAGATTTAATTCCAACTAACTATTGCATTTCACGATTCCGCACACATACACATACAATATATTCTGTTAGTCGTACGATCGTTCGCACTCACACATTTATATTTATACTAGTAGGCCCAGCAGTCTTTGTCCTGTCTGAAAAGGCTGGTCTAGGGAAATCTTTTAGTAGAATATTGTTAGTGCTTTTGGTGAACATTGTTTAAGTATCTTGTAAAACAATGAAATTCCTGGGAAAACTAAAAAACAATGCGAAAAAAATTTGCCTATTTTCATCCCTAACCTTCAAATATCTCCATATAAAATTCCATAACAATCGATTCAACGATTTGACAGTATTTCGCATTTATAATGTTAGTGTTTATATACCCATAGAAATGAGAAGTGTCGAAACGCATACAACATAAGTACAGTGAGTGAGTGGTGTTACCTCGACCAGCATGTTGGCGGCCAGCGCGTGCCAGTCGCCCAGCTCCAGGCCGCGCGCCACCCACCACTCCTCGCCGCGCGCCTCCTCCCCCCACATGCGCGCCAACTCCAGCGCCGACGCGTGGATCGCTTTCTGTGCAACACACACGAATACCTTATTAAACTCTGCTTACTAATTAAGTGCGGTAAACTCCCCTGTGTCGTGAGGAAGCCTGCATACCTGTAAGTTGTATTTTCTCTAAGGTACCTATGTCAAGTCTACCAATCCACACCGGTGAGTTATGGACTTAAGCCTTCTCACTTTTAGGGGAGAAGCTCAGCAGTGAGATTACGTCTCAATAGTTACCCTAAGTTCGTGCGCCGGCAGCCGGACCCGAGCCCGCGCCGCGTCCGAGAGCGGCAGCGCGAGCTCCCGCCGCCGCGACGCCAGCTTCTCCCGAGCCGACGACACCAGCTCGCTGCACTCCTTCTCCAGCTGCTTGTACGCGCCCGTCTACGGAACGTACGAGCAAATTGTTAACCTAAATGCTAGTGTTAGCGGCAAGGAAGCACGGTAAAGCTGTTACAGATGTATAATTGATTCATTCAAACTACTAGAAATTATGGATTTGATGTCATTTATTTTTTAATTTAAATGAAAAAGCTAGTGTCACAGAAATGAATTATATTGTCAAAATGTAAATAGCAAACGGACAGACTGAGGTTGCAACCGAAACATGGTTTGTTCTTCACGATTGGCTTTAGAAGACAGACGGCTGGCCACAAGGAGAATAGACAGGTGCAAAACTTAGCATCAAGAGTACCGCCGGGATTAAACTGGACAGCATAAAGCCTAGCGACCTCGTCCGTTGTTTAGCAGGGAGCATTACGTACAGGTGTGACTGTTTCGAGACAAGGGTGAATGGACTCCTTCAAGCCCCTACTACATATTTGTACTGATATATAAAAACCTTAGCGATCTGCACAGAGAACGGCCCGAAGCACGCGTCGACGAAGTGCGCGTAGTCCCGCAGCGGCCGCTCGACGGCGCTCTCGGTGTCGGCCGCCCACGACGTGAGCGCCTCCTGCTCTGCGCGCGCGCACACCGCCGCCAGCGCCTGCGCCGCGCTACATACACACACACACACATACACAACTTACTATCCGTCGTCTTTATGTACAAACAAAACCCGTCACGGTTTAGTCTTTGCTTCGTTTCCTCATGGTTGTCACGCGGTATAACAAAAGAAACAATTTATTCGACTATTTTTTTCGTTTGTTAATAATTAACGTTTCAATTAAGTATAAAATAACGGAATGTATAACGCTATTTATTAATATGTTACTTACAGTATATGTAATATTTTTATTAATGATCTAATTATATTTTACTAAATCTTAACTAAGGAGTAAAAATCCGCTCTAAAACAGTAAACTAACAGGTACCCTAATACGGAGTGCGTCACTTTTTTATTCGATATTTCCGATGCTTTAATTAAATTAAGCTTATGTATTTAAATTAATCAACTATATTTCAAGAGTTAATCCATGTAATACTTGTCCTACAAAACATTAGTTTGCCCCCTCGAACGACATAATAATAAAGCGAATAAAAAGTGTCGGTATTGGTACGTACGTGATCTGGTACCAAGGTCGGCAGTGCAGGCCGGGGCCCGCGATGCGACGACAGAAGGCGGAGTCGTGCGCCGGCACTCGCGCCGCACGCACGATCACCGCGCGCCACGCCAGCGCCTCCCACACGCCGCGCGCCGCCCACCAACTGACGCCACCTACAATATACACATGCTACTATTACTTTTTACTACTACTATATTTATTTTTAATATACAGCTGTTTGTATGTAACTCAATCACGCGTAAACTACTGAACCGATTTAAATTAAATTTGGTACAGAGATAGTCTAGCTATAGATAGCTGAGAAGCCTGAGAAGAGAACAAAGGCAATTTTTTGATGCCAAAAATATATAACAAAAGTAAAAATTCAACTGACTTCAAAAATCCTATAACAACGATACTGAAAAGTATAAAATAACTTAAAATATAATTTTAATAAAATACTACTACTACTGAACGATTACAAGTGTAAATGTAAGGTGGGTAGTTATAATATAGTGTGTACTCACCAACAAGCAACACGAAGGCGCAGACAGGACACAGGAGGAGCGCGACGCACAGCGCGAGCACTGGCTGCAGCAAGCCCAGCAGCCCTATGCGCCATACCAGCACCTCGAACAGCACCAACCATCTGGAAGTTAACCGTTACTTGATGGGCATAGACAAGTGCAGAGCAAGAGTGATCCAGAGTCGCTCGCACTTGTCCCTTTGGCTCCATATCCACAGAAGGCGTGTACTATTTATTTAGTGTAATAAATTTACTAAACAAGGAGATTTGGCTCCTAATATTTTTTTAATAATAATTGTCGTAATGTTCATATTTGGCTCCTTGGCTAATAAGTTTTCCAACCACTGGATTAAACAAAAATGTATGATCATAACATTTGCTGCAGATAGGTGTGCCGCCACACGCCAGACACTTTTCCGCAGTGTAGTGAAAATAAACGTTTCACACACTATCGTAAACTTGACACACGCACACCCATACTCGATATATATTGTCAAATATCGGCCACAAGGCGACCTCTAGTTTATTTTACACAGTTACCTATTGAGTATGGCGGGGTCGGGACAGTCAAGGTCGTAGACGAGCGCGTTGGCGGCGTGCAGTGCGAGCGCGGCGGGCGGCAACCACAGCGGCGCGGCGGCCGCGGCCAGCAGCGCGGCACCGCTGGCCAGCAGCGCCGCCAGCGGGAACAGCAGCAGCAGCGCCAGCGAGCCCAGCGCGCCCACCACGCCGTAGTTCCACACGCGGTGGGCCTGACGACTGAGGCCCTTGCCCAGTAGACCTGCACCGACACGACACGTATTGAACACACGCCGGTCGCCTACATGCGACTGACGGCCGCACTGAAGTATCAGAAGCTGCGACTCAGTCGCGACAGGTTCCGAGTGCGACCCCATGTCATGTTGCAACATCGTATGATGTCCACGTGATTTCTATTGTTACAATTTTCGTAGAAGTACTTACTATGAATGAATGTTTCTTATTTCTATTCTTACGCGGTTTATTTAATGCTACAGTGTAAAAGTAGGTATAAGACTATATGACTATATGTACAGGTATAAGACTATAATTCTGGCTGTCAATATCCCCTGTACAGTATATTGGTATGAGATGTACCGTTCGTTGTACAGTCAGCATCAAATTGTACGTAGCAGTCAAGATTACGAAATACTTGGAAACATTCATTATGAACGGCTCAACCAAAGCGATCAAATTGTTCAGACCATCAACCGTGTACAAATA
>DWPQ01002902.1:0-10079 GCA_018251795.1 Perichares adela | reverse complement strand
AAGTGGGTCAAAATCGCGCCCAAAGAAGTCAGTTACAAACATACAAGTGAAGCTAATAAAAAGCGTGTAAAAAAGGAGATTTTTCTTTTAATTAACCTTATGAAATTAATGTTCGACAGGTTAAAAATTTACTTACAAATAAGTTTAAATTTTGTTAATAAGTTTACTAAACGTTGTCTGGAAGAGATCGCTGCTTAGCGATAAGACCGCCTTTTGTACTGTCTCTCGTATATTGTCCAACTTTAGTCCTTGTGAGTACAATAAAGAGTATTCCTATCTATCTATCTACATAGAAATATGAAAAACATAACTAGAGCAATGTACTGGACGGGATAAAGACCACAATATGTTACAAGAAAATCTAGTATCGTAAATATTTTGCATAAGTTATTAATTTGTGCACAACACGCATTTTAAAATGGACACTGCGTAAATACAGTTACATACACATAGTGTATATAAAGTTTCATGTCATGACGCCTTCACGCGGGTCGCACGACCAAGATCAGGCCAAGGGCGTGCGCGCACATTGATCTGTAGAACTCAGTTTCATTTTATCTCAACAGATTAACAGATACCTACTTGATATTTTTTTCTCATGTTGCATTTTTAAATGACTTCTACCCACATCACTGTAAGGTGGTGTTTTTCAACGTAGGGCCCACGCTCCACAGTGGGGCAATTTGATAGTTAAGGTGGGCAATTCCAAATTGGACCCGACACGACTTTAACCCATTCGCTCCGAGCCTTTTAAATTCAATACAAAATAAAGGTGTCAAATTTAACAAAAAACTAAATCTTAAATAATTAGTATAATTTCGTTTCACGAAACCAAAATATCACCTGAACTGGAACTTATCATTTGTTACTTCAGTGAACTAGGTAATCAACTTTTTTAATGGTAAAAAATATGGATGGTACATGGGGGCATAGAAAAGTTAAGGTAGGGCATGGCACAAAAAAGGTTGGGAAACAATGTTGTAGGGTGTCATCTTTTTAAGGTGACCTACAGTATCCCCTACGATGCTCCTGGCGAATAGGTGGAGTTGTTAGTGGTAAAGCTTATGCCAGCCGGCAAAAAGCCAGCAAAATGTAGAACATACTTCTGACACGTCTTAACGACTTCTATCTAACGATAACTATCTGGTCTAGTGGCTTAACATGCTCTTCAAAGTTTGGCAATGCTACAGAAACAACCAAGCTTGGTTAACTCGATCGATTATTTACGATCGATACAGGACGCCGGGCTGTGAACGGTTCTAAAATTACTTCATATTTAATTATTTACCGGAGAACTGTGTCAATAGGCGACAGACAACTTCGTACAATCGTCATCCATCACCAAATAAAGTTAGTAGACACACCTTTGAAAGAATTATAGACAACTGTCGAGTTTATTAACCGAGGCGGGTAGATTTCCTAGCAATGTTTTCCTTTGCCTAAACAAGTGATACTAACTTTGTAATACGCAAATAACTTTAAAAATCTATATCAGTGTCCGTACAGTACTATGACATGGGGACCTTCGCGGTCTATGACTTCCTTCTCGGTCATCGATTCGTTAGTGGCATCCCTAGTGTTGCAGATGTCCATGAGCAGCGGTGATTTACCACCGGATGTCTGTTCGTTTGCGACATAACGCTCAAATTAAACGAAGCCAGACAGGTGAATTGTCTATATCTATACGAGTACCTCCGGGATTTAACTGGGTGGTACAGACAAAGCCACCTCAAACCGACTGAGACTCAGACAACAAAAATGTATTTGACTAACTTTAAAATGAATGAATAGTAAACCATTCATAATTATTGTTTCAACATGAATATTTAAGAAAACCTTAATTAAAAATTGCAAACTACCGCCCTTATTGCAAGAATCTCGGAGCTGTGTAACTTAATTATTTTCATAACGCTGCAGCTATCTTTCGTAATGTTTAAAAATATCAGTAGATTCATGCAAAATATAGTGAGTACCACTTGTTTGAAACGAACTTGCTTTTTGATGAAGGAAAACATCGTGAGGAAACCTGCATACCTGAGAGTTCTTCATAATGTTCTCGAAGGTGTGTGAAGTCTGCCACCCCGCACTTGGCCAGCGTGGTGGACTATGGCCTTAAACCCTCTCAGAATGAGAGGAGACCCGAGCCCAGTAGTTGGACAATTATGAGTTGTTTTGATAGTAAGTATCATTGCGCGATAAAAGAAATAAGTATCACTTATTGAAAGTGTCTTTCGAGATGCTTGACAAGTGCACTTTCTATCTATATCCCTGGCCATATATTTCGCATTATGCACTTTCTACGCATCAGTACGATTAGGCTTAGGAAGGTCGCATTTCGTCACGGCAACGGCGTGATGCGCAGACAAGTAATGATGGGACGCTCGAGGTGGATTGCTAAATTTTTGTGGTGAACATTTAATTGTTCACTGTAGTTATTGCACTATTTTTAGTTTCACAGTCGTTCACTAATGTCTTAATTGCAATTTAGTGTGGCGAGCGAAATCTTTGAAAGGATGTACGACCTCTTTGGTACAAGTTAGTTGTATGGTATTTCTAAAATCCTGAACGTACTCGTACTTTGAGGTTCCTATAAACTAAAAGGGAAGGTGTTAATTACCCTACAAACAGTTGAAAACTTGAAAGTGATTAAAACACTAATAATTTAATCACTATTTCATTGTACATATTTAATTCTACTGTCATAATGATACATATTGAGGGATAATATTGTGTACACTAAATTGATCTACCTGAAATACTGCAATTCAGTTAGGGAGATCTTTCATAATGATGCTAATTTCAGTCGTAAGTAAGTGACGAATTATGTGACTATAGGCTTGGTTGATAATTGAATGGTTGACCGAGTGGCAAATCGCTTGAAGGGCACGACAGACTTCGAATCAAATTTATAGGCAGACAGCACTCGTTAAGTTATTTCGAAGGCCTAAGAATATGTATTAGAAGTCAGTCTGGCCCGTGCCAGAGGATCCACCAATGTACAGAACATTAATGGGATACCATTACTTTACTGCGATAGATTTTGTAGGCAGCTCTACTAGGTAACTAAAGCAAAACATAGATAGGTACTTAAATTCGGAACTGATCACTTTATTGTTTAGTGCTTGAAGCGGATATAAACAATGATTCACACCTATAGGTACGTAGTTTGACATTGGCCGTTTTTATGTAGTTTTTCAATTGTGACCATCAGTATACATGACTAACGTAACATAAACATAAATAATAGATGACTGGTGGTGACTGTACAATATGCATTTATGCGCTAGTTACCTACTCAAGTGTAATATTGCTGTTTTTTTTTATTACCCTGTGGACTGTAATTACTCTGTTCAAATTATTTTAAATTATATTTCTAGGGATGTAAGGTGAGGTGTTTTATCGATACGTAACTAAAAGCTAACTATATCTACTAGTGGTGAAATCTCCTCATAAATGAGCCACAGGATATTACCCAACTTAAGCCTGACGGTACTCTTGTCCTTAAGGTCTAGGTAAGGTTTTTTTTTACATTTTGGTTTGCAGTATCTGAGAGCCAGTAAAAACTGGGTGTCCTGCTTCAGTCTTAGCCGACAACTCGTTGCCCTAGGCTTTGACGAAGCCCATGGGTGGCGACAATCCCTTTTTTTTCGACACATGAACAAACAGATCACCTGAATGTGGTTACCGTCGCCCAAGGCCGTCTGTAATACCAAAGGCATCACTAGCACGTTTGGGATAAAAGGAGACCCGCGTGCCTATTTATTACAATTAGGTGGCCCGTTAAAAAATTTTTTGGTTACGTTAGGTTAGCCTGTTTCCGTAGAATAAAATATGTTAAATACATTACGTAAATTGAATTTATAACCACATGATGAATCTAAAAATAATATTCCTTTATTGTTTTCACCGACCATATCAATCAGTCGTAAAAATAATAGAATTATATATTGCCATTTTCAAAGATAAATAACTACGTGATTATACCGATAAAATCTACACAAATACATAAATAAAATTGGAATGTCTCTTTGTAATATTTAAAAAAAATGCTTTTTACTAAATGTAATTAAACATTTAATATAAATTTTGTCTATGTCTGTCTATCTGTCTGGATGTTCCAGCTAATCTCTGGAACGGCTTGGCTGATTTTGACTGGACATTTACTGGAAGATAGAGGAGATTATGGAGCATCGAATAGGCTATATTTTATCTTAGAATTCCCGCAGGTTCGTGATTTCC
This sequence comes from Perichares adela, assembly GCA_018251795.1. NCBI lineage: Eukaryota > Metazoa > Arthropoda > Insecta > Lepidoptera > Hesperiidae > Perichares > Perichares adela. The sequence goes on along the minus strand of DWPQ01002902.1, from coordinate 5,840 downwards.
ACGTTAAAAACTTTGTGACACACTGATTTCCACGCAGGAAAAACCGCGGGCACAGCTAGTAAAAAAATATAATTGATTAGGTTAGGATAGGTAGTTATCTACTGCATAGTATGTGGAACAGTCCTACATTAATTTAACAATATAGTTAGTATGTATTTTATCTAAATAGCCGACAATCAAGCTATAATTGCATTGTTAAGCTTTATGTATAAGCGACACATTGATAAGTACGTTTCAATTAATGAATCCTCAAATAATGCAATCGTTATCAACTTGAAATCGATGTTATTAGCGTAATTAATTTAGATCTCACTAGATAAGGTCAATCTATTAGCTTCCAAGTCAACTAATGACAGAATCAGAATCGCAACTCCCTTTTTCTTTATTTATGTCAAACAAACAAGCAAGACAAATGCAGACAGTTCGCCATAAGATAAATGGTCGCTACCAAAACAATGCGGTTTGAAGCAACTAACTTCACGCTTGAAAGAACTGCTTTAAAGGTCCTATCCGAAGGTAAGGTATTATGCCCATATTATTTTTTTATATTTTAATTCGATTCTATTACATTTAACTAACTTTATTTAAAACGTAAGACTATATTCCCTTTACACATGGATATCTACGTATAGTCTCGTTGTAGATGACATACATAGATTCTATACGTAATTACATACATTGCACAAAGTTATAAAACATATAAACAATGTTGAAATAATCATGTTACCAAGAAACAAAAATTTAATTTTATTAAATTTACAAATACTTTATTCAAAATATTATGGTACACTTACCGCCATTTTCTTTTATCGTTTAACTTTATCGATGCGGTATTTCCCATGTTTATCCAGTGATAGGCCTCGATATATCACTTCCCTAAAACTTAGCTACAATTAGTTGCGAATACCGGTGCTCTGGTTCGAGCTCGCCATTCGACTACCTGTGAGCCGCAGACACCAGGCCTGCGAGGTAAGTCTCTGGCCGTGACTTTCCCTCGCCACTAACAGATTTTTGCAACATTTCCACCAATTATTCGACATTGCGAATGGAAACAGATCTACCGCATTTTCGTGACTTTATTTCGTTCACGAAAATTTAATTTCCCGCCATTTATTTAGCATCCGTTACCTTGATTAATTTTGCGTCCTTCATGTCACCGGCTCCTGTCGCAAGCTCAGTTATGAGGTATAATGATTTAATAATTATAAAAAAACTATAGTTCTGACTTTAAAAGTTAACTAAGTAATTTAGTTAAAAGTTAAATCTATATTATAAAATTCTCGTGTCACAGTGTTAGTTGCCTTACTCCTCTGAAACGGGTGGACCGATTATTATCAAATTTTATATGTATATTCGGTAGATCTGAGAATAGGTTGTAAACTATTTTTCATACTTTATGTGATAAGGGTGGGCCACCCCAAACATTTTTTTTTGGGCAATTTTTTTTTCATATTTTTTTTATGATGTGGCATCGAAAATACGCACAACCCTTAATTTTCACTCTTCTATCGCCAATCCAAAATTTTCTACAAATAATTTATAAGGCAAGACAAAGTTTGCAGGGTCAGCTAGTTTGTTATATAAAATTGTATAATATCATCTACATTAAATTAAAAAACTAGGATTTCTGTGTGTGAGTACATTTAATTACCTATGTCCATACACAACTTTCACATAAATAAGAAACAAACAAGATATGGAAAACCATATATTATAGAAAACGGATTTTAATCGTTGAAAGCATATAGTTTATTGTTTTAATCATTTTATGTACCCATTTCTTGTGAAGTTTTAAAACGTATTCATATTTCCGTGAAGACTCAATGTAATTATGTCAATGTCAAATTGTTAATATCAATGTCATGGCCATTGTTAATCATGATTAGTTTTGGCAATAGATAAAAAATTACAATTAAGCGACTATGAGCTTAGGCAAAAAAAAAAATATCAATCTGTAACTGCGGTTGCTCTAATTGGTGGTTGGATTGGCTTGGTTTTGTCCAAGAGATGCACATTGTCCTCAAATTAAAGACAAGCTAATCTGCTTGTCTGTCATTGACAATCTCTGATTAATTCTGACATTTGTGACATTTTAATTTTAGGTTATGTTGAAGAGTAACATCGTACGTAAACACTTTCAGTATGGTGAAATCGTAGTTATTGAAAAAATATTATAAATATTACTATAACAAGCACAATAACGAATTCATAATGAAAAAAGAAGGTAATAATTTTTATACTAAAGCTTTCATTGAGTGTTTGTAACACAAATACAGTCATTCATTCTTGTTGTAGAAGTTCAAGATATATTTCTAAAAATCCTGCGAGAAGAAGAGGATGTATCGGCTGGAGTAGCTGCTATTAAGACTTTGTTAACTGTAATAGAAAATTATAAAGGTATGTTTCGATGGTTCTTTGTTTTCTGGCATAAGTAATTATGGGACTTCAACGACCCATTCGTTAGGTCTCCACCAATTTGTTGATCATTACACTATTTCAATGCACAATATTTGCTTAGCATAAAGTAGTTAAAGTTGAGTTGTTTATAACATCTATGTAGTAGTATATAGTACTGGGTAATATGTTGTAAATATATATATTTTACTTATATTATATAGTGGCCACAGTGCGGGAGCTATATCTGAACCTTCAACTGGCCGTGGATGCAATGCGAGACTGTGACCAACCTGTCACTGCCATATCATCAGGGTGTGAGCTCTTCATGAGGTTCATTACCTTTGCCAAACTAGATGATAAGGTATGTTGAAATTGTGAATAGTTAATTAGCAGGTTGACTACTTTCTTATTGGAGGTCAAAGCATACCCTTGGTATTACAAAAGTGCAAGTTTGATGACTATTTATGATCCCCATATCTGCTTGTATATAGGTCTAGAGGTAGCGTTAAATAAGCTGTTTAACATGGAGCATTTTAACTTAATTAATTATAATGAAACTGGCAAGCAAGCAAAGAACTAATTTATTTTATATCAGTTGAGTATAACAGAAATAAATATGTATACAAATATGTCTCGATCATCAAAAAAATATATATCTGACCCATATACATGTATATATCCCCCATGGACATTGTTGATGTCCATTAACACTTAGCCAGTCCAGAAGAGAGTAGTAAACTTATATCATGCCTTACCTAAACACTGTAACTTAAATGTGTTAAAACTTTTTGGTTCATTTTTAAAAAGAAATTAATAGCCAGACAATAGACATAATTTTTTTTTATTTCTGTAGGATGCAGCATGAGTTAGGGCAGTTAGCTTGCACTTGAGGACAGATAGAATACTTAAACACCTACATTAATTAGTTTGACTTCTTTTTTTCAGTCATTTGAAGAGTGTGAACAAATTATGCTGCAGAGGGGAAGAATATTCTTGGATGCTCTGTTGGAGGCCCGGAGTAAGGTAGCCAAACAAGCGCTGCCCTTTATTATGGATGGATGTGTAAGTTTTATTTTGTAATTCAAAATCATAGTGTTGTACATAATATTTAAAGATACTTACTAACACTTATTATGTATATAAGCTGCAATTGCAAGATCATATGTTGTCTATTATCCCCATTTTCAACTTAATTATCAGTATGGGCTACATTAGTTCAGTTACAGAGATGAATCTCTTTTAAATTACAGAAAATCCTAACACATTCAAGATCAAGAGCAGTACTGCATGCAATGCTAGAAGCTGCAAAGAGTAATATCCGGTTTCAAGTTTATGTCACAATATCATGTCCAGATAACACAGGGTAAGTTTGCTTAAAATTCTTCCATACATTACATTCTACAGGTTCCTAGCAGGTCCATTGTCTCATGATAATTAAGGATGTCTAAAATTATTTCACCATGCAACTCAAGTGTAAGTTTATCAAGGAATTTGTGGCCAGTGTGGACTGTCAAAATGTTTTAGTGCTATTTGAAACTTATTGTACAAGGTGACATAGTCATAGCTATTTTCTGACATGCACATCATTTTGAAAATTTTCAGATACTGGACATGCTTAAACCCAGATTTGTTGTGTGAGATCATTAATGAAATGAAACTCCTTGTAACTATGGTTATGTTTGGTTACAGTGAGCGAATGCACAAAGAGCTGGAGGCGGCTGGCGTGGACGCGACGCTGGTGCTGGACTCGGCCGTGGGCTACATGCTGGAGCACGTGGATATTGTAATGGTTGGTGCTGAGGGTGTCACTGAGAGCGGCGGTATTATTAACAAGGTGGGTACCACGTGGATAGCGATAACGACTGACAACAAGATTGCCACATGCATGTAGTTATTATACTAGAATAGGCAAGGGATAGCCCCGCCTGAAAATGCGAACGTCCATGTAATAGAAAGAGAAGGAATATGAGAGACTCGCGCTTGTCTTTGTCTAATACACGCGATTAAAGAGAGACAGAACGTGCGCCTCGTTTGATGTCTTTTTTTATTTTGAATCGACGCGTTTTAGGCTGACTTTTCCGCTTTAGTATATTTTCTCTATCGCCACATGATATTTGTCTTTTGTTTGTGGCGCTGGCGCAGTTGCGTCCAAAGACAAACATGACGGTCGCAATTGCAAAAGCAACGTATTCTAGGAGGGAGATATACCAAGTAAGGAAGCCAGGCTGGCAAAACTTCTACTATTAAATACAAGTACCTTCGCAATTCAATTGGGTGATATAAGAGTCCATGAGTCCGAGTCCAGCGACCTCCAATAAGAGGAACTATGCACCATAATCTCATCTGCTGTTCGGCAGCATTACGAGTAGCTGCGGTAGACTCGAAGCTATCTTTGATTAAATTTTTTGATGTATAATTATTAGTTGTTATGATAAAGGGAAACATCGTAAGGAAATCTGCGTACCTGAGAGTTCACCAAAACGTTCTCGAAGGTTTGTAAAGTCTGCCAATCTGTTCTTTATTGCTGTTGTAGAATGTGATCTACACTATACCTTACTTAGTTTACTCGTGTGGCCTACTACTAGCTGCGAGACAGTTATGGGTTATGATGACGAAACACCCATCGAAGTTCATTCCTCCTTTGCTCTGTGATATTGTTATAATTTTTTTTTTCCAACAGATCGGTACATACAGCCTCGCAATGTCCGCGCTGCAGCTAAAAAAACCGGTTTACGTCCTGGCCGAGAGTTTCAAGTTCTCGAGGATATATCCGCTGAACCAACAAGACCTTCCCAACGAGTTCAAGTACTTATCGAGTGTGATCAAGTCCGGTGATCTGTCGAAGCAGCACCCGTTAGTGGACTACACGCCGCCCGCATACATAACGCTTCTGTTCACCGACTTGGGCACGCTCACGCCCTCTGCCGTCAGTGATGAACTGATAAATCTATATTTGTGATTACTGTTATCTTTGTAATATACCGATATTTATATATAGGTGTTTTTAAATTTCTGACAAATATTTCTCAGCTTGAATTCATTTTGTTGTGGATAGTTGCCACATGCAGAAATGACATATCCTAAATACTCCAGACAGGAAATATTTGTGTCACATATCAGCGTCGACTGACAATTAACTAGGACCTATCGAAGGAGAATGGAGATCATCTGGTTAGAAATACTTTTCTCCGACATTTTACCTTACATTTTATTTTAGTTAGAGACGTTAAATGCACTTTTTTTTGGTAAAGTTCTGAAAATATAACATAATAGTCGTATGAAACAGCGATAATCTATCGGTTTGAACGTCAGTCTTCCAAACAGGAGTCTGGTTTCGAATCCTCCATACTAAAAAATTTTCGAAAGTTATTTATTTATTTAATCTTTATTGAAACCTAAAAACTAGATTACAATGGGCGGACTTAATGCCTGATGGCATTCTC
>DWPQ01002901.1:0-10081 GCA_018251795.1 Perichares adela | reverse complement strand
TTAAAAAAAAAGCTACAGACTATGTATTGTTTATAAATATACATATAACTTGGCTATCTGTTTAGCATTTCAAAAATGCTAGGGATACTAGGTGCAATAAAATATTTAGGTTTGATTTGAAGCAAATATACTTCTTATCCACTCTGTAGTTTCAGCATGATCTAAGATAGATCTGATCACAGCTTTACCCTAGGAATTCACGGCACGATTTTTACCCGCGCCTGCCGCGGTGGTGGAACTGCGGTATTATTTACATACTCACGGAACCGCTTATTTTTGCGGTAACGCTGCCGCCAAGGTTGCGATCGTCGACCGCAAACGTGGCGGGGGATGATCGCGAGAGGGCGCGGTTGCAAGATTTCTTTACCCCCCCTACTGTAGTCGCCCGTCAACTAATCGCAGAGCGCGCGGGCGCAAGCCGCCGAGGCTGCGGGCGACCGCGGCCCGCGCGGTTCTACAAGTTGCACGCCAGTGCGGCGGGAGCCGCAAGTAACCGCCCACGTCGCGGGCGAAAACCGCGTCGTGAGTTCGTAGGGTTAGGAGGCCTTTGCGGGTTTATGACCGCATCCTTCGCTGTTTGTCTATATTTATTTAATTGTCCTGATGTCTATTTATAATGACAACAAAGGTTAAATGAGTGGGAGCAAAATAAAACAACAGTTTCGTAACGAATATGAGTATTCATTTCTACATCTCGTACGCATTCACGACCAAATGACGCAAATTAGCAAATATAATTCATATTTGCAATACAATACTCTGGAAAATCTTAGAACATCACTAGTCACCAGGACATAGTGTACTACGAATTCAGATCCATATCAATAGAATCAAATTCCATATAGTTCAAACTTGCTGACCATGTTTCGACAGCATATGCCCTCGCCAGCTACATTTCTGAACGAACGCCATTGCGCATAATTCGCATTTAAATCGCCTATCATTTTCATGGATACGCATGTGTTCTCGTAACGTTGACTTCCGTCCATACGCTTTCAAACATATCGTACACTGAAACTTCTTAACTCCTGTATGCTTCAATATATGCTGATTCAATTGAACGTTTGTAAAGCATCGCTTATCACACACGGAGCACTTGAATCGCCTTTCGATCAAATGATCTCTCTTCGTGTGAATTCGCAACGCAGTTTGGGTTTCAAAAGTTTTATCGCAGGCTTTACACTTCAACTTCTTCAAGGTGATGCCGTGCTCAGTGATCAAATGCTTCTCTTTCCGCCTGTACGTGCCGAACATTTCTCCGCAATACCCGCATCTGTTCACGCCGTTAGTGCTCGAGTGTACCAGACGTTGGTGTCCGGCCTTCTTGCTCGACGTATCGAAAACCTTCGTGCAGTAATCGCATTTGAACGTCCCCTTCTTATGTCGTCCGGCGTGATTGAATAAGTTATTCTTGGTCAAAAACCCAGCGTCGCAAATCTCGCATATGTGATTTCGGTAATGTACACTCATGTGTTCGAGGAGACCTTTGAACGAGTTACAAATGAACTCGCAAAACAGACATCGCAACTCCTCTTCGTCGAATTTGAACGGTATTATGTAGTTCTTCGCATTTCGATAGAGCAACTTCTTGTGGATCTCGATAAGATGGTCGTACAGTTGCTCTAACGAATCTATTGTTTGTCCACACAAACTGCACTTAAGTCCGGTGATGTCCAGTTTAACGAGGTATGCGGAGGGTCTCTTTCCTTTAGCGTAATTCCGTTTGGTCTTCATATCGTGTTGTTTTATTGTGTGTTGCTTTAAATCTGCAGCGTTTGGGAATTCTTCGTTACAAAAGCAGCAGCCGTACCCAATACCTCCGTGACGTCGGATTGGCGTCGCGTTCGAACATTCCAGAATGATTGCGATATTATTAGCCTGTTTTTTCATTTCTGCTAGTCTGTTTTCATTTGGTTTCTTAACACCGTGTCCTAAATCCTTTTCTTTTACTTTGATTCTTGTTTTTTTACTAACTTCCTCTTTAACTTCGTGAACGGCTTTTTTAGACTCTTCCATTTCGTCATCGATGATTTTTTGTAAATCTACAAATAGAACGCCATTTCTTATATTATTTTTTGTTTCCTTGCTATCTTTCCACTCGTTAATCCCAGGTACCTCTGCAAACATACTGTAATCTATACACCTAAATAAAATTGTAATATTTATATAAGCGCTTTTTACTGAATGCATTTAGATGTGTATACACGATACATATACAAAAATTACATTTTTTACAATTTTTGACTGCCTGTCTGTATGTTTGTTCCGGCTAATCTCTGGAACGGCTGGAAGGATTTTGACGGGACTTTCACTGGAAGACAGAGGAGGTTGTGGACCATAAAATAGGCTCGGATAGGTTCGGAATTTACGCTAGAAAAGCCGCGGGCACAACTACTCCTAAATATGGTGTGCCTTTTAGTAATTGAATAGCACTTGTTATACTCACTGCATAATTCTTTATCAATCAGCTCCTGTGGTACATTGTAAGCTATTGCAGCCATTGTTTCTGACATTTTATTACTCTGTACAGCTTCTATTGACTTACTCAAACTGTCAGTTAGATTGCCAAAATCGGCCATTTCTCGTTTATTGAAACTTTTACGCTTAAGTATTGACTCTCCTTCATCTGTAAACATATTTCATGGTATAATTTTAACTGCATACTCATAAATAAGTGGACAGAAAAAAAGTAACTCTGTCTGTCTGTCTTTAACGAGATCATGGCCAAACCGCTGAACTGATTGTGATGAAATTTCATATGGAGATACTTGAAGGTCTTGGGATGAAAATAGGCTACATTTTTTCTCAATCTCTTTTAGTTTTTCCTGAAATTTCGTTGTTTCATAAGATGCATAAAAACAATATTTTGCTGCTTGTCTGGTCCATTAGTTCTCCATATTGTTCTCGAAGGTGTATAAATTGTAAAATTCTGCAGTTAGCCACCGCAGTAGATGTATCGTTGATGATTGAATAAAAAATTTATTACATCTGAATAAAACTTTTATTAAATCACCAAATGGCATTTATTATTGCAAGTACACACATGCCGAGCGATTCCATAGAAAGAGATCATAGACAACGTAAGGTTCATAGACCAGCACTAATTATAGATTGATCTATACTTTGAAGCAGATAAAACAAATCTCGGGAGGTAAATATCATAGGAAAATCAATCCCAATACTCACTTTTCAAAGCATTGGAGATATTTGTAGGCATATTGTCTATTTCGTCTAGCGTCATTGCTGACTGCTTCCTTTTCCTTAAAACTAGAGCAGTTTGCCTACTTCTAGAAGTTTCTTTTTTACTTGACGTTAGCATAGTTGATGTTAGGTGGGGTTCTGTTTTGATCACAAATTCTGGAAAAGATGATTAGCGTGAAAGCTCTAAAGGCCTCCTTCTAAGCTTAAGAACTAACAAGATCTTTTTTAACTTTAAGCAGGTAAACGAGCTGACGGGTGACCAGATGATAAGTGATCACCGCCTGAAAAAAAGGGTCAGCTAGTACATTATATGAATAAAAAAATATTTAAAAAATCCTGAAGTTGACATAGATATTAACTTGTCTTATTTCTGTTACCACATATAAATATTTTTCCCATGTGACTTTCTATCTTTTCTATAGATCTTATTTTTATTCTGTATAAATGATATGACATTGCAATGCTCCAGCGCCTCATGCTATACTAGATTAAGTTAACATGTTTTAAATGTAATAGTAGGCATGATGCAATAAAGTCTGATTCTGATACAAATCACATCATTTTTATTGTGAACTGTAGGTACTTATTTTAAGGTGTTACATTAATAATTGGCCGCTACGCCTTTTCGGCGTACAATAAATTTATTTTTATTTTTAATTTTAAATTATCCTACTAATCCTACTAATATTATAATTGCGAGGGCGCTTAACTAGTTATTTATAATATTATGTCATGCCAGCAGTCTTATAACAAACTATTATACACTTATTGATTTCATTAAAAAGATAGTTGATTTATGAGTGTTGTGTGCTACTGATAAGGTAACTTGCTACGATAAATGTTTACAAAATGAAGGTGCAAATATTATATTTCACGAAATACGAAATAATCTAAATGGAATTTCTTCGTTTTTTAAATCTACCTACATATAAAATTTCGTCAAATCCTTAAGTGAGCCGCGAAAAAAGTAACGGATACGGATTTTTCTTCTCCTTTGAATATCCGCAAATACGGATATCCGGCACATCACTATTGATTAGCAAAACATACAAATCTCACACTATTATTACAGTATCACTTACCTTTATCACGTTGAATATTTTCTCCATCATCATTATTCTTATCAGCATCACAATCATTATCATCATAAATATCAACTTCTTCATTGTCATCATCATTAGCGGAGTAACGGAGAAACTCTGTTTGTACATTAACGTCCACGTCATCTCGCTCTTGTTTCAATTTATCAACATCAACTGGAAATTATTTAAATTGTAATAATACTAGCCCTATCTACTACTATCCCTGCGGAAAGATGATGTGCTGTCACGCCAAAAACCTTTCCGCAGGGACTGTCATTACCATACATTTTTATAATGGCGTGAGCGTGAACGGTTAACGCTAAAATATTTGTCTAGGGACTCTGGTAGAAGTAGTTTGTCAGCTTTTTCGTCACCTCATCAGTCTATAAAAAAGGTGATTAATTATTGCAGTATTTCATCACGGTGTCATCATTGCGATGGTGATGTCGTGCTCCGGCGTGGGGGATGCGACGCTCCGGGAGCGGCTGCCGGCGCTGTGGCGGCGTATTGAGGACGCTCACTACAGCTACCTGGAGACTGAAGACAGCCCGGACAAGCTACACCAGAGGAAGAAACTTGAAGGTAAAGCGTTCTAGCGTATTTTATATAACTCAATAAAATTGGAGGGTCTGTTTGTAACTAGAACAGCCCCTTAGGTCAGTTATCGTATTTATAAAGAATACCTCGTCTCGGCCCAAGCTTAAGTTGAGTGTATCTTGTGGGTACAATTTTGGTGAATTACGAAAATTATACGCTAACTAGCTGTGCCCGCGGCCTCGGCCGCGTGTAAAGCTCCCAGCAGGCGAGATTTTTTAACACTAATCGTTATATTTCAGTTAATTGACATAAAATCATAATGCACATAGCCTATAACCTTCTCAAAGTAATGCATTATCTTTTAGTAAAAACGGTATAAAAATCCGTTCGGTACATTTTGAGAAAAAGGGGCACTTACATGAGGGGACTTTGTTTTATAATAAGTATAGATAATCGCACAACAATTGTTGTCCATTCTGTAAAGCAAAGCAAAGTCTAAGATAAGTTAAGCGCGGTTTATAGATTTCACCCATACTGACTGCAGATCAAACATTTTCAGGTTACATAGTAGAGTATCTGTCGTTGGTTCCACATGAGTGCAAGTTCGGTCTCGCGGAGACCGCTAAGGTGTTTCAGCGGACGATCAATGAACTGCCAGAGTACAGTGCGTATCGAGCTGGTATTGGCTGGGCGGCGATAGCGCGGTACGCGGGTAACCTGTTGGCGCAACCTTGGCGCAAGGAGTACAAGGTTATACGGGTGAGTTTTGGACTTGTCACTTGTCGACTAACTGATGTGTATTACTAGATTTGTCATTTGTCACGACTAACTTGTCAATAGACATTGTTAATTTGCAGTAGTCACGGCTGACTTGTCAATTGTTACTGCTAACTTGTCAATAGTCACTGCTAATTTGCAGTAGTCACGGCTGACTAGTCAATTGTCACAGCTAACTTGTCGATTGTCGCGGCTAACTTGTTACAACTTACTCATATATTTTGCAAAAATGTATTAAAAATTCTGACATCCCAGTGATTCTTACACACTCGACAAGCTTAGCGTAATATATGAAGCAACACTCCGTAAGCTACTTCAAGTCATGCGCAGAGCATCGCTACCCCTTGGTTGTTCATTTGCCCTCATACGACCCTGACAGCGAAGTGCCGGCGAGATTCAGACTAAAAAATAATAAATATAACATTTTGTGCAGTTGTACAGCGGGTTCTACAAGCATGAGGTGGAAGCAAACCTGGTGGGGGCGGAGTTATTGCTGCAGGCGCTCGGGTACCGCGCGGCGGGCGGGGGGCGGCTGGCGCTGCGGGCTCCTGTCTGTCCGGACGCCGCCGCTGCTGTTTCACGGGACGCACTGCTAGCTCATACAGAATGCAAGGTAACGTCACTTTATGGTCTGTGGTTTAACCATAGAGGTAGAATACATAGATTATAAATACACTGTAGCCATGTAGAATGACCAAGCAAAAAGCTATTGAACTACGTTGGATCTTTCTTAAAATTAGAAATATATATTAGATGGAATATAAAATATACGTTCACCGAAAATTACATCAATAAATTTTCCCACAGTTTTAACTTTGTTGGACTATAAATTAAGTTAATTAAAAAAAAAATGTTATACTTATTCAGAGTGCAATACAAATTCAAGCGTATAACTATTTGTAATCACCCTCAAATAAAAATGGTATATTAACTTTTGTCTGTATCTGTAAAATTAGCGGATAGGCCATGTCGATGGTCAGCATTCTATTCTCCACATGTATATAGGTGACACCAATTAAGAGGGTGGTATGATAAGGAAGAAAGGAAAAAAAAATTTAAATATTTATTTGAGATCGATACAGACACGAGAGACTGCACGTTTATCGTTGGTGTAGCTTCAGCTATGAAACTGTTACTCTGTGGTCGTTAACGAATTGTAAATGTTGTTGACAGATAATGTCCCAGATATGGGAGTCAGTGTGGAGCGCCGGGGGGCGCGTGTCATGGGGCGATGTGGCGCGTGAACGAGCCTCCTATATAGCGTCACCCACCGCTGCAGCTGAAAGGCTCTCTGGCTACGCTGATGGTGAGTTGGTTGAGGTTTATGGTCCTAGACATTGAATGCTACAGATGACTCATTGCTCACACATGAGATAGACTATGACAATTGCTTGCTAAAAAAAAATAATTTTAGAACATTTGTAAATTATTTTATTGTTATTTAAAGTTAGATCGTAGCATTATAAAGTCGTTTCGATTTGAACGCTCTTAGACGCTAAATGCTAAAGATAACTTATTGCCTTCAGATGATATAGTAAATGACAAATATTTGCTATAAAATGTTGATTATAGAACACTTGTAAACGATTCAATTGTTATTTAAACTTCGATAGTTGTATTATCAATTTGTTTCGGTTTGAATAATACTAAATTTTTTGAGATAATTGGTATATAAAACAGGAAGTTAAAGAAAGAAACTTAAGAAAGACCGACAAAACAGTCATGCAAATAGAGACAAAATGTAAATACTTCTATTTCACTAATGAGCAATTGGTCAATTTGTCTATAGTATTGTCTGTCTATGGCTTTGTTGTAAACGTCATTGCCATAAAAGTAGTTCGCGAAAATGTACACATATGTTTTTTTCAGAACTAGAAATATACACAAATATGCCAGCAACATCATCATCAGACCACCAACGAAGTAGGCTAGTCGAAAATAGACATCACAATACAGTAGCACCACATTGTAACCATATGTACCTCGATGAGAACTTCGACGAACAAGCACAAATGGTACATCCCTACATGATGGGATCAAACATGTTGCCCCACATGATGTATCCGCTATCTCATCAGCATATGAACCCTGAAATACCAGTGACAGTTCCACATAATCCCGTCTCGGTTATGACTCCGTACGGCGCCGTACCTTACTATTATCCTGTGCAAGCGCCGTATATGATTCCAACACCGGTGTTCGCGCCAATCAAACAAGCATCGACTGTGCCCGTGAATGGATACCCACCTTACAGGTACCCCTCAGTACCCACCGGTCAGCTGATAGAACTAGACTCGCCGTCGGTATATGAGAACGGCAAGTTCGAACGGCATAGAGATGAGGAACGGAGTCACAGGAAAAGCAATAGGCAGGATACGTTGAAACGCAACAGCACTTCTAAATCTGGCTTCAGTGACGTTTCGTTACCAAGCTTACCTCGATCCGATACCCAACCGACGCTCAGCAAAGCGAAAGAAGACGGCATGGGCACATACGAAAGCTGGGATTACGTGTTCAGAAATCTGTCCAGTAAGGACAAAGACGTCGATAGTAGAAGCGGGTTCTCTCAGTCTCTGGATAGAGATTCAAGAACGTTGGACAGGTTGGATAGAGAGGAACGGAGATCGAAGTACCAACCAACGACCCTGGATTTAGAAGACGGCCTTCAGGCGTTAAACCTCGATAGGTCTTACGACGAAGACGCCTATCGAACTGCGAAAGTTAACGAGAGTTTGATGAGGCTAAAGCAGGAGCAGGAGATAAAAAGAGCCAAGCAAGTAGCGAAGAAGAGAATCGGAGATGATAGGAAACCTAAAAAACCTATTGAAGCTCTCGGAAACCCTAAAGCGGATGGTCTAGTCACACCCAAAATAGCTCCGGATAAAGTCAAATTGTTGACTAAGAAAGATATAAAAGATAGAAAAGATGTAATCAAGCAGCAGAACTCGGTAAATGGCTCCACATCCAGTACAGCGGAGGTGAAGAAAGTGAAGAAGCCGACTAGACTCGTAGCGGTTGAAGTGGAGAAGCCAATGGAAAAGCCGAAGATGAAACCAGTGGAAAATGGCGTTCATAAAGCAGCTCACAGCTCGAAAAGTATACCAGGTTTGTGACCTATTTCATTCATGATATTTAATTGTTTAGTAATATATTAAAACACTGCTTCATCCAGCCTTGTTCGTTTCATCCTATATTCGCTAATGCATGTAAATGTGTGGTATACTAAACGCATATGATTTTAAACTTTTGCCACGGCGGATAGTAAGAATTTTAACAGATTAGTTAAAATTTTCTTTAGATACCCACGATTTTTGGATTTTAAACCGATATTTTATCACCTTGCCGTGATCATGATCCATGCAAATGCTTCGTAATATTGTAAGGTAAAATTCATGAATACCCCTTATAGTAAAAATTTTAAGTTGTACTAAGCAGCCAAATATTAGACAGGATGTATTGTCGACTATGAGCGGTTTGAAACTTATTTTTTTCTGTAAATTCCATTGCAGCTGCAAGCACAAACCAACCGAACTACGATCTAAAGGCACAGCTAGTGGTCTCGTTAGACGAACCCGACTTTGCGAGACGCTCTCCGCCGCGACAGGTCAATCAAAATGGCGACCGCGAGCGATCCTCCAGTCGAACGAGCCACCACACATCGGAGACTACCGAACCGAAGACGGACAGCTGGCAGTGCGGTACGTGCACCTACTTAAATAAGGGGACGTTGCTCGCGTGTGAAATGTGCGGGAAGTCTAAGAAGGGACCCGAGATACAACCGCTGACGTCGGGCGGTCGCGAGTGTCCCGCATGTACGTTGGTCAACAAACGGGACGCGAAAGTTTGCGATGCGTGTGGCACGAGCCTCCAGCATTGTCCCACGTATATATAAGTAAGTCTAGTCTATGTAAGGCTACGGATGAATATACTATAAAATAATACTGTCGTGAGTAAACGCGATTAAAGAAACTACATCTACAGGAACTTCTAACTGAAAGGTATTTTTAAATTAACAGGGTTTTATGGCGTTAACATGAAGCTTTCTTTGATGACAGGTCAGTAAAATTGTTTTCACGTCAAACTAGTGATACAGGGCGAAAGTCCGTCGTGACGTCACGTTACACGTCGAGTTAAAAATTGATAGAATTCCTTTACACACGTTTTTTTGTAGCGAGATATTAATACTTAAAAATATACATGAAACAACCAACACATTAAAACTATTAGATGTCACACAATAGTAGTCTTGTAAAGATTGCTATTATTCATTATGTTTGCCCGTTGTATGTGTATTGTAGATTTTTGGTAGAGGAACATCTTATCGGTCGCGTCAGCAACATGCTGATGTTCATTCATCATATCGTTCAGCGCCATCTAACGAGGAGCAATGAAAGTAGAACAATATTCTGTCATCAACTTTCTATAAAGTTTATTATGGCAACATGCCATAGATGGCGTTGTTCTTAATAATATACATAATCTTC
>DWPQ01002900.1:0-10083 GCA_018251795.1 Perichares adela | reverse complement strand
ATATAATTTAATTCAATTGCAAATAAACATACGAGCCGTTAAAGTGGATGTGTAATGATGTCAAGAGATGAACCAGTATAGTATCTATACTAGACTATGCTCATATTATAAATATAAAAGTAACTTTGTCTGTCTGTGATATGATCACAGCCAAATCCCTGAGCCGATTATGTCGAAATTTCAATTGGAGTAACTTCGGTTTATAGAATCTTTATTCTCATAAGACAAAGTCACTTAGATCAGAAAAATTAACAAAAAAAATTTTGTTTTTTTTGTTAATTTTTCTGTATATCTATATTTTATTTACTTTTTATTTTAGTTTTTAATATTGTATATTAGTTAAAATGTTATATAGTATAAATTTAGTTTGGTGTACAAATAAAATAAACAAAATAATATAATATTTAGTCCGGTGAGGGAAGACATAAAAAATAAGATGCGTGTACAATACTTTGTAGCGGTAAACGGTGTGAAACTCTTGGGATGTAATTCGGCTACAGTTTCCCATGTTTTAGTTTTTAATTTCATTATTTAAAAACATAAAAAGAATGTTCTACAACTGCATTGTCCTGGTTGTCACTGTTTTTGCGGGCACGACAAATTCTGCGGGATCAGTTAATGGTATGGTTGGATGGTATGGATGGTATGGTTTATGGTCTTTACGGTACTACCAGTTGGTAGTACCATAAAGGTTTAATGCCATGGATTCGATACATAGTATTGAAAACATATAATTTTATTCCGTAGTAGAAAACAAAAGAATTGAGTATTTTTCCCCTTTCTTTTGTTCGTAACGTAGTTCCACCCTCTACTAGACATTTTATCAAAATATTTCGACGTGTTGCACCTGCTAAAGACTAATATTGCTATTAATATTCTTATATATTACATCCCAAAGCTTCAGTAATGTTTTTGGCGTCATAGCCATAAAAAATCTGTAACAGTATACTTACAGATGGCTCGTTTACTTTTTTAGCTATTCATATAAAATGAACAACATTTATTAATTCCAGGTTATGAATTTTTGAATATTCATTATCCTTTTTTATTCTTCCATCGTTATATCTATTAGAACATAATTTACTACATCAACAATTTGCATACCCATAACACTAGTTCATTCAAGGATGTTTTAGATTAATGTTACATAATTGATGAGCTCGGTAAATATTATATTTAAAGCCAATTTGTAACCATTAACGTTGACTTATCTTAGACCTAAGCTAAAATACTAATCATATATATGTTAAAATTGATTATAAAAAAATCATTAACATTAACAAAATTAATTCAACGTTTAATCATACGCTTATAATCATTCGACTTAAATAAGTAATAAATCAAATTAAAATGTTTCACATTCGTTAATTATAATCGACGTATTTTTGTAGCAATCATAAATTATAAGAAATGAAAAGTATTTTTAAAATACATCAAACTCTGTTATGAAATTGCACACACAGCTTTAAAACTAATGTAATTAATATGTCAAGGTCTTGTGAATAAATGGTGAAAAAAAAAACAGGATTATCAAAATACCAGCTGATCCGTCGTCTCTGTCAGGCTTAGTGATTTCACTCTTAATACTATATATATAAAGCTTTTTTCTAATCGGTATAAGTAATATGGACTGTTATCTTTTTGTACGTTTTACACTTTCGTCGACTATTGTCTTAAAAGTTGAAGCAAAATGATAACTTTTCGTCATTACTAGAGTTAACTGATGGAAAATACTACAAGGTATTAAATTCGCCCATAGTAATTTTTTTTTCGTTTACAATTTAATTTAACAAAGTTCATATAAAAAAATATTACCGAAATAAACCTCAACATTGCCTAAAAGAACATCAATATTCCTAAAAAAAACATTAATATTGCTCAAAAGCACATCGATACTGCTCAAAAGAACATCAATATTGCTCAATATAACTTTACAGTATTGAAGAACTAATTTTTAGCTTTGACTTGATCAGTTAAAATCACGTTTGCGGTTATTTAATGTGAGTCAAAGTTCACCTCCCATAAGTTTGTGAAACACTGCGCCCACTAAAACGCTGACATCTGAGAAATATCAACGCATTAGATTAGACATTCAATATTGGATACAGTTAAGTACATGTCAAAACCAGTGTAACTGCCACTTACCATTCTGTGTGACGAAATCAGATTTTGCTCTTCTGTTTATCTCGATATGAAAGTCTGACATACAAACAACAATCTTACAAATCAAATTAAAAATCTATAAATACAACATTCTCGTGTCACAGTGTTAGTTGCCAAACCCCTCCGAAACGGCTAGACCGATTTTTATGAAATATCATAAAAAATACAAAATATTGTACGTACATTTGGTAGGTCTGAGAATAGGTTGTGAACTATATTTTATACCCCTAAGTTATAAGGGGGGCCCACGCCCAACATATTTTTTTTTATTTTTTGAACATTTTTTTAATATTATTTTTATTTTGGGGCATCAAAAAATACACGTTACTCTTAATTTTCACCTTTCTATCATCAACCCCTATTATTTTACGCCAACTTTTAACTACCGTGCGCTAGTTATCATAATCTAAAATATCATATCATATCTATCTAAATATCATATCTAAAATATTCTTCGTATTACACCGAATTAACAAGTAATCAAATTTAATTAGATTTTATTAACCTTGATTTAACGATATACTTAGTTACGAAAATAAAAATATTCTTTCCAAAGCCAATTCACCAATAAATAAATAATCGAAAAAAGCTGTTTTAAAATTAAGCATTTTCGTTTCTCAACTTAAACATGTTTAAAATTCACACATTAACATCACTGTTGATTTGTCGGCAATCAAATTATACACATAAATTATGAATTATCATAATTATGGTCAGTTAAATAAATGATTTCCATAAATAACCTTTTGTTATTTGTACAAATACAAGAGATTATTATTAAATTTATAATTCAAATGAGCTATTTCAGTCCTACAATAACTTTATTTATAATCACAAACCATTTTTGTATAATTCTGATCTTCTCTCAGGATGCGAACTGTGTTTTATTAATAACAGCTATGTTTTATTATTATTAAATATGATTACAATAAAATAAATAGTTCAATGGAAATTTATTCCCGTAGCTTAATGACTTACATCATAAACAATATATATTCAAATAATTCTTTACCATTTTTTTATAATTAATTACTTTGCATGTGGTTATGTTCAAATAATATATTGAACAATAAGACGATTAATTTAATAATAAATATTCTAGACAATATAGATTATCTAAATTTTTTTTTATCAAACATTTACGCAATTATTAATGATTCTGTTAATATATTGATCAACATTCTATTGACTTAATCTGTATTAAAAACAATGTAGAGTTATTTCAACTTAATTACCATTTTTTTATAAAAAATAACGGGAGCATTATGTATTATTTATGCTATAATAATTAATATATTGAACAATATTCTATTGACACAATCTGTACTGTATATAATGAAGGTTTATTTCCGTTTTATTACCATTTACGAAAATAAAAGCCACATAATTAATTATGTAATTATTGATGATGCAATAATATTTTTTATAAAATATAACGTTCACATTATTAATGATGCAATAATAATTAATATATTGAACAATACCGAGTGTAGCTCGTTACAAGTGCATTCTGTTTAGACCGGGTCGATCCCATGCCAGTGCGCTAATCAAAGGGCACTGTCCAACCGACCCACATACAAAGGTCAGAGCTATTATGTAAAGTTAACATGGAGATTTATGGGAGAATCAGCAGGTGCGACAGTGTTTTATTTATATTCGAGAATCGCTTACAATGTATGTGACATCGTGATGTAACGTATTTCGATATGTATCGATTTCAAAACGTTTTCATATCGTTTTTCAATCGTTTGTATTCTTGTCGTGCATTAATTATCTGGGAATCAAAAACAGAACTTTTAAATCGTGTAATAATTGTTGTTTTATTTGTATAGTAAAAATCGACAATTATTGTAGGCAATGAAATATGATAGTTAAATTAATTTACATTCATGAGTTTAATAAGATTTTACATTAATAATTATAGCAATAATAAATAATTAATAATACGTTACATTATTTAAATCAAGTTAAAGTAATTTAGCATGAGCTTCTATCAATATCAAACCATTTTCGAACATCAAAAAATAATTAATGGAATATAAATATCCTGATAATATAAATGTGAAATAATACAACTGGAAAATTTCCAATAAATTTATATTCATTAACTTCAAGAATTACATTGACATTTTTGTGTTATTAATGCATTTATACGATAACGATTAACATTAATAACGAGTATGTTAAAAGCTCATGAGTAATGAATATCTCATACATGGTTTTTCATACGCTTAAATTATCTCCCATAACACACCCATAGAAGGTTTATGGCCGTATAACAATACAACCTGTAAGCAAGATGCTTTATAAGGTACTCGTACCAGTAATGGACACTTAACCTTTTAAAATGGCGTTGTAGTATTAATAAATTACTGTAAAACAATAATAAAGTAACATGGACGTTCAAGAATAGGTTTTTGATTAATAGAATAATTATAGAATTAAATCTGCTAAAATATTTTGCGCTACTAATGGACACCTCATCGGTTATACGCGGAAACAACAGTATGAATATTTTAATACGTTAAAACTTTCAAGTATCGATCACAGAATATTATGAACTCATTTTGAGTTTTAAATAGTAAATTCTTCTTCCCTGCCAACACGGCGCATAGAACAGTTTTCCGTTTGTTACTTTTATTCGAGCAAGCCTCAAGAAAAACAATATGTTTTTTACAATTGTAAACTGTACTGTTATTTTCACTGTTTCGCTAACACAAAAAAGTATTAAAACTTTTACTTAGAGGCTTTAACCTGTATGTCCATCACTCGAACGATCACCTTACCTGTTATTCAAATTAATTGAATCTACCATAAGTTACGATGCGCGAGACTTTAATATTAATTGAACTTTGTCTGGAAAAAGGTCAATATGGAATATAATTACAATTTTAATTGCTAAATTCGCAATTTGTAATAATTCATGATGAAACCGAGTTGAGTGTAAATTTTATAGACATCTAATAATTACTGTAAATTTCTACATTTACTTAGCTCACATTTTAAATTATTTTGATGACTAATATTGATTCTTTTTCACCTTGTCATTTTTTTTAATCACTTAACAAATCTTCAAGCATCACATACTCCGTTTAATAAACTAATATTTTTTAAGAATTCGCATCAGGAGTTTTATAAGAATCAAGTATCAATTTTATTTATTTATTTTTACATTAATTATCACGGTTCTACCAATTACGATAATCAACATAGTTAAAATTATATTTAACTCAAAATGGAAATAATTAAATCAAATACATTAATTGAATTATAAATTAATTTAAATAGAAAATAATTAATAATACATATGAATTCCATTTATTAATTATTTTCTCGAATATTTTTTTCCAAACAAAGTTACTTAGCAAATCCTTACAATAAGTAGGCTTTACAAATATTATTAGTGAAGCTTTGTTTTCGTATCAAAATTGAACTTGAGTAGGTGAATGGCAGCTTGAATGAATTGTGTCCGTGGCGAAACAATGAGTTATTGCGTTTCATAAGGCTTCGATCATTACGTTGGTACATCCGGTGACCTGGTGGAAATGTTAGAGGCTTTATTAGGTATGATGATGACATCTCATGAATGTTTACCTGCCTGAATCTTTCCCATAAAGTAGGGAAGCCATTCAATTTAAAAATTCCAAAATTTCAAAATTTTCAAAATGTAAATTGATACTCATGCATGTCATATTTTGTTTCTACTACCGTTTCGGAAAGGTTGTCCATTGCCATGCGTGTCAGTAGATGTGTCCAGAAAATATAAAGAAAGGGAAGATGCTCTCAACTCGTCTCATTCTCATCAAGACAAGGGTTTCACATACTTGTTCATACTCTCACATCATCACAAAAAAGGGGGACACATTTTCTATCTCTTTTTTTTTCGATGGACATATTTAGGGTACCTCCCTACTTTATTATAATAACTCAATGTTCACTCTCCTACACTCTCCTATCAACCGTGAAATATCTCGAGATGTGTCGGCTGCAGTGTCGAAGAGCTAGTAATGAGTAGATATTCCGTTTCAACTCGTTGGTGCCTTTGATATCGCGTATATCCATATTCAAATTTATATAATCACTTAGGTATCATTGATACACCTAAAAATGTCATATTTTGCTCCTCCTATAGTTTCGAAAAGTTGCTTTATCGTTGAGGAGAAGTCAAAGAAACTCCACAGCATAAGTAGTGCATACCAGATGGTTTGTTAATTAACTATGTATAAAAATCACGTGTCAATTTATAGTTTGAAATTATATCACCTAGCCGAGATGAAATAACACTACTTAAAATATTAACTTATTTATTTAGTCTACTTTATAGTCCCTAGTTTCTAAGTCTTACTCAAATAATGTTTTTTATTCATTTAAATATTTTACTATTACGTTATAATCATAATTAGTTATTTGATGCAATTATGCATATGCAATTCATTGCAATATGAATTAGTTATTTGCAGTAGCAATGTATTGCATATTTAGAATTATTAACAAAAATAAATTAAACACTGTTGTAACATTGTTTCGTATGAATCATATCTCACTTATTTTAAGACTTTCGCTAATTCATAACTATATAATATTTTATGCACGCAGTGATAGCGTAGTGGTTTGAACGTTGGTCTCCCGAACGGAAGGTCATGCGTTCGAATCTGGCGTGCACCACTAATTTACTAAAAAGTTATGTGCATATTAGTTGATTTAAATATCTATGGCGTATTAGAAATTAATTATCACTTACTTTGTGAAGGAAAACCCGCACTTGGCCAGCGTGGTGGACTATGGCCTTAAATCCTCTCAGTATGAAAGAAGACCTGAGCCCAGCAGTGGGACAATTATGGGTTGTGATGATGATAATATTTTATGACGCATACCAATAAACTAATCTAATTATCTAATTAAATACAATGACAATTTCAGGTGGACGGTATCGAAGCTCAAGGTGGATTCCAGTACACCGGAGATGACGGTCAGGTGTACGCTATCAGCTACGCTGCTGGTCAGGGCGGCTTCCAGCCCCAGGGCGCCCACCTCCCCACCGCTCCCCCCACCCCCGAGGCCATCCTGAAGGCGCTCGAACAGAACGCAGCTGATGAAGCCGCAGGAATCAATGATGATGGTAAGTGAAGATTCTTTGATTTTGTAACCAGCTGTGCCCGCGGCTTTGCCCGTGTGTAAATCAGCAAGTCGAATTGTTTGTCCCGGTAATTCCGAATAAGATAAAAAGTAGCCTTAGTTACTCCTACGTCAGCTATCTTCCAGTCAATGTCCCGTCTAAATCGGTTCAGCCGATCCAGATATTGCTCTACAAGTATAAAATATCTTAGAATTCCCGCGGATTCAGGATTTATGCGGGAAGATCTTTGTGACACACTGATTTCACGCGGGCAACGCCACGGGAACAACTAGTATTACATAAAATATTTAGCTAACCAAACAGTTTAAAAACCATTTGTAAATTCGTGAAATACAAATACAACAGATTACAGCAATTATCTTTCTCTTGGCCTTTGCGAGCCACATATTGTTTCATTGTGAATTCGTTTACATTATCCACAATTTGATGGGTCGTTCAGTCCAAGGTTTCATTCCACACGAATCGAGATTACATCTAGAACAAATTTTATCGTTTTATCATTGTTCCTGTCTGACTGTAAATTTTTAAATTGTATTGGTATGACAGATTGGTTAAAGTAACTATTGTTACTTAATTTTTTCAACTCCATTTTGATATATTTCATTATAAATGTCCATTTATGCATTGCCATGACTTCAGAGAAAACAAAGAATTACAACATATTATATACTGATATTTTTAAGAAATATCGCTAAAATAACCGAATAAAATATGTTAACTAATTATATTGATATATCGGAAAGAAATCAAACTCCAATTGCTTTGGCTGGACTAGAAGAGAATGGAAAATACAATTTAAGCGTATTGGTATAAAGTAAAAAATAGCTTGTTTAAATGAAAGTTACGTAGAAAACTTCCAAAGCTCGATGCAATTATGAAGCGCCATCTCTGATTTTATATAAGAAACCAACAAGGTTATCTAATAGTTCCCGATTTAAGATTTATTATCATCGGCATATCTTCGATACAATGAGATGGGGTTCTACATGAACCTAGTCTAGCGCTTATTTGTCGTGAAAGTTCATGAGCCGTGGTGTCAACTTACAACAATAACAACAACAACAACAATTATCTTTATTGTTCACAATCAATGGATTACAACGTATAGGAAACTGAGATACAATTAGCGGCCTTATCTCTAATACAGCATGTCTATCTCAATTTACCATCAAATGTTCATCATTTGTCCGCTTAATAACATAAATACCATTAAAAAACTAGTTTCTTAAGCCAAATGTATTAAACTTGTGAATAGTTTCATAATGAATCGATAAATCAGATGCTCTATGATTTATCTAGAAGGTTCTGAAGACGTTAGAATTGCAAATTGCAAATCTCATTACATTATATAATAATGCGTGTGCGTAACTTTTAATACGCTTTTTGTATGCGTTTCATACTAACGATGTAATGAGAAGGTACTTACTATTATTATATTCTGTAATTTCTCGGTTATAACATGACACCAATATGGTTATTTATACTAATACATAATTTTCATGGTAGAATATCTACTATGTATTTAGTTGTCTAGTTTTCATACCTGGTTTACTCCTCTAGTCAATCGTGAGTTTTTTTACGCGATTCGGTTTCTGTATGGGAGAGCTAATTGTATGCGAATCCTTTATTACTCTAATGGCTAGCAACGAGTTGTTGAGGTTTTTGTAGCGACCTCCACTATACGAAATAACCAATGACGCGTCAGCGCCTTATTCGGTGAACCAATCATGCGCAGCGCCTGAATGACGGTGATGATGTTTTCTTGATCGCCTGTATATAAAGAAGTTCTAAATTTGGACAATAGGAGCTGCAGGAGGAAAAGCAAGTGACAATTAATTTCTAATACGCACTATAACTTAGAAAATTATTGGTGCGCGCCGGGATCGAACTCACGACCTCCCGTTCGCGAGTCCAACGTTCAAACCACTAGGCTATCACTGTCCTGTTAATTGTACTATCCAGTATTATCTTCATCTACACCGGTTTATTTATCTCCACGTCATCTCACATCAATTTGTCAAACTGCTAGCTCTACACTCACCTTAGTTTCCCAATGACCCTTATTATCACAACTTGGATATTCAACCTTAATACCTTCACACAAAGTTCATACTAGTATAGCCCTATCAAACAATTCGAAGATCAATCTTAAGTAAACCGTTAGTTAAAAGCGGCTTTCGCAAACCTTATTTTGATTGGAGCAGAGTAGATATTCGCTTGTTATAGTGACAATATTTGCATTTACAATGGAAGACAATTTGTAGAACAATGCAGAATTGGCATCGTTATAAAAGCAGTTGTTGCAATCTTTATTGACATAACTTAGAGTTGATTTTCGCTTGTAGTTACAGTTAGTTATTTGCTTGAAATGACTTAGGAGTATTTTGTAAACAAAAACGCAGTGTGTGAATGGATGTTGTATTTGAACTCATACAGGTTTTTTAACCTCTTGACAAGATTAGTAAAACGAGGCTTAGCCTCAGATCTACTTTGACTTATCTCAGACTAAGTTTCAACCTAACACAGTCTTCGTATAAATAAACGTTACTTACGTCGTTACGTTGTCTTACGTTACTTACTATGTTTTGTTGTTGAGAGGCGAGTTTGGAATCTCAGCCAGCTATGAACTTAAACTAGCGAAGAGGATGTGAAACCTGTTCGAAAAAGATGGACTGCGAGTAGTATAAAGTTACCCTCTGTGGGGTTCGAAACTCGGCTGAAAACGTGGCCCTGCTCACGCGGGAACACCCTGTAGCAATCGTATAGAACACGAGTCCTTGCAA
>DWPQ01002899.1:0-10085 GCA_018251795.1 Perichares adela | reverse complement strand
AACCCCATGTCATAGCGCTCCGGGAATACCTCAGAAGGAAGCTCATTCCACAATTTGGAAGTACGCGGTAAAAACGAATTTATTAAAATGAAATAAAGTTGTAAACAATATTTGCAGACGCGAGAGCCGACGAGTTTCTACGCGGTATACGACGGGCACGCTGGCTCGGCGGCGGCCACGTACTGCGCGGCGCACCTCCACCAGTACCTGTGTGAGAGTCCAAGGTTCAGCACCGACCTGGAGAGCGCCATGCACGAAGCCTTCATGCGCACTGACGCAGAGTTCGTCAGGAAGAGCAATCAGGAGGTGAGCGGCGAGCTATATGAGCCGTTAGACTAAAATCTAAACGGTTAGCGTTTACACTACACATTTCAAAAACAATAAAAAACAAAAAAAAAAGACTATATCTTAAAGGTAATGACATTTATAATGCATTTAATATTTACAATTAAATTGTGACGTGACAGCACAACTCTTTTCCGCAGTAAATGTCATTACTATATTAAAGATGTCGTCTAGCGTGAACGCTAACCGTTTAGATTTTTGTCTATGATACTGACGTATACTGGTGGACCACCTATTGGTAAATGATATATAGTCGCATATGAACATGGGCAACATCATAGGAGTTACCAACGCAATGTGACAGAGAACTCTATTTACACTTTTTTAAGAACGCCCTGTCATAGCACTCAGATGGTGGCGCCATCTCATAGGGTGCTTGCATAGTCAAACTTACCGCCAGCGCGGTTAACCGGCACGCGAGACACGAGCTTACAAGTCTCTTGCACCGTTTTATAGTGAAAAGCACCCGATTAAAATCAGATGTAAATCAGCACGATCACGACCCGCGCTTACCGACCGCGCTGGCGGTAAGCTTGGCTATGTGGCCACCCTTATCGTGTAGTAATAAGTTGCTATAGATAAAATACCTAAAGTCAGATAAGCTCAATTGCTCCATCTAAGTGTATCACCATTACGCAGTCATGCAAGTTATTATGATTATTGGATGTGATTGATATTGGCTAGAAGAGTTTTCAGCCAGATGTTACTATATTAAAATTGTTGGAACACGTTTGATCCATTTGTTACATAGTGATATTTTTAAAAACAACAGATGCCATTGCTAGATGATATGACCTCGTTTGATACAACTAGCAGTATGGTGTTCACGCACGGTAAAGATTGGTTTGGACGCAAGGTTTGTTAATAAATACACACACAACAACTCATAATTTCCCCACTGCTGGGCTTCGGTCTCCTCTCACACTGAGAGGGTTTAAGGCCATAGTCTACCACTTCGGCCAAGTGTGGGTTGGCAGACTTCACACACCTTCGAGAACATTACGAAGAACTGTCAGGTGTGCAGGTTTCGTTCACCGAAAAGTAACTGATAATTAATTTCTAATACGCACATAACTTAGAAAATGATTGGCGCCCGCCAGCATCGATAACACGACCACTAGGTATAACGAATGATTTGTCCCCTCCAGCGAGTTTACGGCGGCAGCACGGCGGTGGTGGTGTGCGTGCGCGCGCGCCGGCTGCTGGCGGCGTGGGCGGGCGACTCACAAGCGCTGCTCGCCAAGCGCATGCGGCTCATGCAGCTCGTCAACCCGCACAAACCGGATCGTGAGGTAACTAACACCTATAAACGCCGCTGGGGAGACTTCGACTGACGGGCCCACTGAAATATCAGTGTTCCGAGTTCGTCCCCTTTCCGCCATGTTGGTTTTTCTGCAACTGGAATATTCAATGATTTAGATATGCTTAAACACCAAAGGAGGTGCCATGAAGAAGCTCGCAGCCCCTGTTTTTCGAAAAAAAAATTACCTCCTCTTCGTTAGTTTTAGTTTTGGCTGGTCATTCCAAGCTCGCCTCTCTGTTCGCGTGAAACTGTAAAAGCTGCTAGGGCCAACAGAAAAATGTACATCACGAATATGCTCAAGCTCATAAGAGCTTGAATATGTTAATATAAATTCATTGTAACAACTTTTTTAGTAGTACTATGACCTGAATAAATGTTACTTATTTTTAATTTAGGGGAAGCTGGGTACAGTGAAAGTGAACAAATAAATGCCTTACTAGAATATTTTTTTGCGGCATCGTAAGCATTTGGAGCTGTCTTGTGACTTTATTATGACTCTAGCAATATTTTGGCAAAAGAAAATTTCCCGCCAGTCTAGTTTTGTGTCTGGGGAGCGAGGAGGAACTTTTTCAACATTTTGCATCGCTGTATCTCCGAAATGGTGATTCTTAGGAAAAAAGTGTATGAACATTTTTTATAGATAATTGCATGATGAATGTTTTTTGTCTCACCTGTTTTTATTATAAAACTTACCGTTTAGCTGGAAAACTCAAAAAACTGAATTTTGCAACATTTGACCTTGAATAATTATTTTTCCACACTTCGGATTGATGTGGATAATTGGCAAATTGTGTATAATAGGGTTCCCAACATTCATGAGATTTTCATTGAAAAGATCCCCTATTAAACCTTTTACTAATGGGATCGATTAATGATTAATATGGTCCGTTTTCCTAGATGAGTGACGTAACGCGACATCAGGCGTCGCGACGCGACGCGACGCGATGTAATGCGACTAATGTAATGTCGCAGACTGATTAACGCGACAACGCACGACACAAATACATGTAACGACCATTTGATATTCTCGCGTCAGGTCGAATCGCGTCACATTGTCGCGTTTTTCGTTCACCTAGGACAAGGCCTTACTTGTTTGTGATAATTAATTTATTTTAAGCAGTGATAGCCTAGTGATTAGAAATTAATTATTACTTGCTTTTTGGTGAAGGAAAACATCGTATGAAAACCCGCACACCGGATTGTTCTCCATATTGAAGGTGTGTCAAGTCTGCCAAGCCTTGGCCAGCGTGATGGACTATGATCCTAAGACCCACTCAATGTGAGAGGAGACCCGAGCCCAGCAGCGAGACTTATGGGTTGTTATGAAGATATATGATAAGATTAATTAATTTCTAAACTAAAAAAAAAACTGTCACTAAAGTGATACTAAATTATTTACTTAACTAGTGTTGTAACTCAACGAGAACCCCAGAGCATTACAAAATTGAGCTTCACTATGAATTTATACAATGTAACAGTTGCCCTTAGTGAACAAAAGGTGGTTGTAATTTCCCTTGTTGTCGACTGCACTACAATTAGTTCCCGCCGCAGCCCCACGCCACCACTACACACTAATACATACTCCACGTACACTTACAGCCACTCGTGTACTAGTGGTGGTTTTGTTTTTAACTCTGCCAGTTTTTTAAAGAGCCATTCTTACCTGTACTTTTTTATTTGATAATGAAGTGTGGAAGGAGAGTTCATTTGAGGTTTTTTTGTCTTTTGTCATCATTATCATAATTGTCCTGCTGCTTGCCTCGGATGTCTTATATCAAAAGAGTTTAAGACATTAGTCTACCACAGAGCTCCATTTTTCAAAATTAACCAATCATTTTACATTTGAGTTTTACAAATGCACTAATGCACGTCAAATTTGCTGCAACTACCACTTCGAAAAGGTGCTTTGAAAGTGCGGATAGGCTTCACCTTCGAGAGCTTAACTTTGAAAAGTATTATTGCATGCAGTATTAGAACGCTCTGCCTTGGGAGAACATAGTTTAAACCATTGGGCTATCATAGCTGATTTCACGGTTGATTCTAGAATGGGGATAGTAAGCCAAGTTAAACATGCCAGGTACAAATCCTACCATTATAAATTAATACCTTCAGGATAAGGTGGGTTGTACGGAGCCCAGAGACAATGGAAAGGACTTAGTGTAGATCAAAAGTTTGGAAAAAATAGCTTAGAAATGAATTTGTGTATAGTGCAGCTATTTCGTGTAATGAAGTCAATTAACAAGAAAGTTTTACAGTAATATTGCTTGCAGGACGAAAGAGAACGGATAGAATCGTCGGGAGGCACAGTGATGCACTGGGGCACGTGGCGGGTCAACGGACAACTGGCCGTGTCACGGGCTATAGGTGAGTTGGACTGAAATTTGATTAGTTCTATTATATACTCACACAGTCCTGAGCCTCTAGACAAAAATCTTAGCGGTAACCGCTCACGCCATTTTAAAAATGTATGGAAATGGCAATGGCTGCGGAAAGGTTTTTCGCGTGACAGCACATCACTTTCCGCAGGGACTGTCATTACCATACATTTTTCAAATAGCGTGAGCGTGAACGGTTACCGCTAAGATTTTTGTCTAGGGGCTCAGTACAGAAAGTATAAATGTCCGTCGGAAACATTTCTTAATACTCAAGACTCTTGTTATTTTATTCCACCACCCGAACACCCACTCTGATCCTGTCTGAGTAGCCGTGTGATACTAATGAAACACTAGGTAACGTTAAAATTGTAAATGAGTAGGTACAATTCTAAAAGGATCCGGAATATTCAAATACACGTTTACATAAATTAACTTAGAAGAATTTCTTCATAACATTTTCTATGTTAAAACAGTATATTATAATTATAGTTATTCCCAGAGGTACTTTTGGATGAGAAATTTTAATTTGAAATGTACATCAGGGCCTAATTACAATAACGATTTAAAGATCAGTTTTTATAACGTTTGGTTCACGATTATACTATGTTAATTTTTTAGTTTGCAGCTTTAACTATTCAAGTTGTTTTTTTTTAATGTATGTCAACTGTCAACATAAAAATATGGTCATGCTCTCCATTTGGAGTTGTCTATAACTCGATTGTTTTGAGTTCGGTTGTATCGACAACTCCTATTTGAAGTTGATCAATCTCCAATCTGACCGATATAGAATAGAACATATTTTTGGTATTCGTCATTGGCTGCAACACTACAGAAACAGAAGATTATTTCTTTAACCGACTTCAGAAAAGGTGACCATATGTTTTATTGGTTTCTATTTTACAGAGGATAAAAGAGCAAACGGATCATCAGATGGAAAGAAAGTGGAATGAAAGTGGATGCAAAGTGGTCACAATCTCCCATCGACATCTGTAATGCTAAAGGAATTAAGAAGGAAGCAGAATACCGAGTATTTAACCCCATTCGGACACTGCGGAAGGATCACGTTAATAGCACTCCAGAGTTGATTCTAAGAATGTGACAACTTAAAAAGAATAAGCTCTCGAGCTTTGCACAAGTATTACCAAAATCAAGTTGGTACAGAGCCCATATACATACACATCAACCCATAATTGTCCCACTGCTGGGCTCGGGACTCCTCTCACAGAGAGTGAGAGTTTAGGCCATAGTCTACCACGCTGGCCAAGTGCGGGTTGGCAGAGCCCATATAACACAAATCGAAGTAACCTTCCTCTTTAACCGATTCCTTCATGACAAATGCCGTATTTAATCCAAAGCCATAATCATTGAGACGAATTACAATAGCACACTAAAAACTTAGTCCTCTCAAAACAATAACTACCATTAACTAGTATTACGAGAGTCCAACAAACTTCTAACAACTAACAACTGCTAAGTATTCGTAGTTCTCGTGTGCACAGTTCCTCAGGCATTATGCTAAAGTACAAATAATACCACTTAGTGGAAGTATTCGTCGTCCCAAAGCTTGGGTCAATAGTCATTGCACGATTGTGTTGAGCAACGTTTGGCACGGTCATAAGTTGCACGGGTGACCGCACAGCTTCTATTTATTTAATGACTATGTAGAAACCGGAATATAAAAGGATATTATACAATGACGATACAATTTCCAAAGGCACTGTTTATTTTCTTCTTTTCTATTTCTGAACGAATTTCTTCCAGTACACCTGCAACTCATCATCACAACCCATAACTACTCCACTTCTGGACTCGATTCTCGCTTCATAATGAGAGAGTTCAAGGAGGTACGCCATATATTTACACTGTGGCAGGAACCACAGAGTAGATAAGGATCTATACTAATATTATAAAGAGGAAAGATTTGATTGTCTGTTTATGTGTACTGTATAGGCTCCGAAACTACTGGACCGATTTGAAAAATTATTTTACTTTTAGAATCCGACATTATCCGTGATGAACATAGGCTACTTTTTATACACTTATAGGGAAGGCAGCTAGTGAATTATAATACGTTATATAAATGTTGTATAACAATTATATGCAAATAGAAACAAAAAAAAAATGGTATTGGATTATATGAGGAACTTTAGATAAGAGATTTACCAATCTTCAATTGGGCAGAGTCATTGACAATCGTTTAAACCCTCTTATAATAGAAAGACCCAAAACCAGTAGTCGGAAAGTTGTGGGTTAAGACGTAAATACGTCTTTTTACTCAAATAAATTTTTTTAACTCTAATATTGCCTATTTAACCTATTGACACTATGATAATTATGACGCTGTACGAAATAAAATAAAATAAACATAAAACTTTAATTAATAATCAATACATGATACATGCTATTGATTTTATATTAAACAGCTATGTCCAAATGGGTACCGCTACAAAATAAACCAAGATGCAGGCCAAAGAAGCAGTAGATTGTATGTGTAGAAAAAGACGTTAGAAAGATGGGAAGATACACTAACTGGAGCAAGGAGACGTAAAAAAGTGATAGCTGAAGAAAAATTGTGGAAAAGGTCATGACCCAAAAAGAGTTGTAGTCCGTTGGAAGAAGAAGGAAGAAGATAAATTATAAGTATTACACGTTTTGGACTCAATACGTCAAGGATTAAATGTGTTCTTCTAATGAGTTCTCTTTAAAGTTCTCAACGGTGTGGAAGCCTACTACGTTTTTGGCCAGCTTGGGAAGTCTTAATTGTGAGGCATTGATAGGACACCCGAGCCCAGAAGTGGAACAGTAATTTGTTATGATATAGTCTTTGCATACAATCTGAAGTGCTGTTAGTAATAAGTAGACCAACGTTGTCGATACTATGGACAGCTAAATGCACACAAAATTGCATAAAAAAACACGTGGAGGAAAAGGCTAGAGACAGATGCCCATTGGTTTGAAAAACTCAAGGAAGTTGCTCTCGATTTCTATGACGCTTTTGCAAGTCTCATGATTCCCATTTTGCACGATGGAGGAAAATAATGTGATATCTTAAGCACTCACCATGGCGGTGATGACGATAGTCTGGCATGAGACACCGATTAGAGAGAATTGATCGACTAAGATCATATTTTTTAATGTAAATACCCGACCAATGCTATTAGCTTGGTTGATGTAAAACCGTCACCAAAGGG
Organism: Perichares adela; assembly: GCA_018251795.1. Classification (NCBI taxonomy): domain Eukaryota; kingdom Metazoa; phylum Arthropoda; class Insecta; order Lepidoptera; family Hesperiidae; genus Perichares; species Perichares adela. The sequence continues at coordinate 2,871 of DWPQ01002899.1, read as the reverse complement.
TCACCAGGCAACCAATGCCATACCTGACAAGGAGTAAGCGGATTAGATATAGCTCAAAATATATTTACTATATTGAAATTATGGTTCATTGCAGTAGTAGGAACAGGAGAAAACTGTCTGTAGTAATTAACAAAATCAATTTTTCGAGGGAATCCCCGCACAAAAATTCCTTGTGTCGTAAGTGCATATAGCATGGCTTTCCTTATAGTTATGGGTTAAAGGCCGGTTTATTTTTCAGATAAAAATGAACTGTTCAGTAAATTATTACAGGGCGGAATGTAGAATACCATTCTTCAACAATTTTTCTATGTAAATGACCACATTTAACTTTAAGTCATACTAACCTGAGGAATAAAATGAAGCGAGAAGCCACGAGAAGACATTCTGGCACACAAAATGTCTGCTCCGGTCGGAAATTGAACCCACGGCCCCTCGAAAATAGCCAGCTAGCCTACTCTAATGAATATCACAATGTAATTAATTTTTATGCTGTCTTTTAACAGACACATCAAGACAGATTAAGCGTGCGGGGTGATGCTTAAACTTTAACAGCGTCCTGGACTCCTAGCAATAATGTTGAGGCGTATAATTTTATTCTTGATAATTATTTTGCACCGACCTATTGCAGATTCTATCATTATTATTTTTATTTAACTTCAATCTCTGAATAATTAATCTCATTAAATAATGATTGGCGGACCGAAATATTTCTCTGGTCGGACAGAAAACCAGCAGCTTGGTCCTCAGTTCAAGATTATCGCTGAGTCCGGACCAGATCAAGGCTCATGCTGCAGCACACATTTTTTTAAGTTGAGAGTTATAAGTATAAGTTATTTTTGTTTATGAGTATATTGTCTGTATGTATCTTCATTAAATATGTTTTCTTTCTTTCTTCGTTATAAAAATTATACTCACCATTAAGCGCCTAAATATTTATTCTGTTGTAATATTAGCTTGTATGTAATAACCCTGAAATGAATTCACGCAAACTTACGTTAGCTTTTCTTCTGATAACAAAAGCAATGGACAACTGTTCTTATACTCGGATAATATGGCTTGCGTCTTTCGCTCACTTTTCGTGACATTGAATTTAAACCTACATGGCTACAACTCTAATCGCTACTCCAATTTTATGTATGTAATGTATGTATGTAATTTACTGTTAATTTTAATTTTATATTATGGTTATTTGTCTATACCACCCAAAACCCAGGGAAAGCGGAGTTTTGACTGCGACTGTTTTTGTTTAATATTTGATTTCGACGTATAATTAATTCTTGGCTGTTATATCTGTGTGTAGTTAGACGTATATTATTGCTGTATATTAATTGAGTCAAAACGTATTTTTGTGAATGTTACGTTTATGTGTAATTAAACGAATTCTGTGACTTTTATTTCAGTGTGTAATTAGACGTTTATTATTTATTCTGGACTGTTATGTCTATGTGTAAAAAGACGTATGTCATTATACTGTAAATATTATTTTTTGTGTTTATTCAAATGTATATTATATTTTAAGTCATATGTGTATGTGTAATTAGACGTAAGTAATTATTCCGCGACTATTATTATTTCTATGACTACTATTATTTCTGTGTGTATTTAGACGTATATTTGTGGGATTAAAGGTATACGTCTCGTAGACGTCCTATGTATTTTTGCACTGGCAATATCCTTTGGTAGTTGTAATGTCTATGTATGTTTGTCCATGTCATCCGCAACAGGGAATCCTCGCGCAGGGCTGCGACTGCGTTAAGATAACCTCAAAGGTCAATTGAGGGGCGTCAGTGTTTAAAATGGTGCACGCACCTTCAACTTAACAATAAGACATTAATTATCACCTTAAGTAAATAATTATGAGGAAATCTAAAAAATCTCCATGTTTTTAAACAGTTCGTAAGATTTGTCAATCCGCCCTTGATTAGCAGATTTAGCAGTCTTTCTCAAATTGGGCAATAAAGTCCCCCATTGAGGTGGTCTACTTTGCGTATCTAATAAAAAAAAGCGATTTACAATATATTTGTGATTTTAAATATTGTATAAACTATATTTAATGTTGTAATTAATTCTAAACGCATAAGTAATTTTCAAACTTATGTGTGTATTAGAAATTAAATATCTCTTGGTTTGTAGAAGGAAAACATTGTGAAGAAATCTACTTGAAAGTTCTCCATAATGTTCTTAAAGATATGTATGTCTGCCAACCCGCACACGGTTTAGCCATAGTGAGAAGTGACCCGAGCCCAGCAGTGGGATAATTGCTGGCTGTAATGATGATGAGTATATTTTTAGTTAACATTTTCGCACGCTATTTAGGGAGAGCCCGGAAAGTTATTTCTCAAACGAGGCGGCTTGTGAAATAAGTTTGAGAACCTGTGCTATTTATAGCATTTACCCCTCTGATAGAGACGAAACTAAATCTACCCACGGAGAATTGTTGTTACGAATGGGAATTATTAATTAATGATGATTCAGTCGTCGACTCAAAGCAAATTAAATCTCCACACAGAAACCAGGCTCACACAGAAACCAGGTTCACATACAAACCAGGTTACATTTCCAACTACATCCTCAAAAACTGTAAAGGCAGAAATCGGTGTCAGCATAAAATGCCAGCATTCAGAATTGCTCACAAAACTTGCTTACACTATTTAATCAGACCTCTAACAAAACGACATGTTATCAAAAGACCTAAAGTACTAGGAGAACAGAACGAGTACAGAGATCTCTGAGGGTTTCACCAGTAGCGTGTATTGCCAGCTAGCAACAACTGGAGTTTTTCCATCGTGTTCATCCTCTAGCCAACGTTGAGTCATTGACATGCGACGTGCGAGCTCCATTCTGACTAAAAACAAGTTTCGTCCTCTCACA
>DWPQ01002898.1:0-10086 GCA_018251795.1 Perichares adela | reverse complement strand
CATGAAGTAATTACAAATCATCTTTAGACCAAATTTTTTTCAAATAGGTTTCGACAAAAAGTTATAGGTCACTGTTATAATGTTGGACTGCAAAATTTTCCATGAAATTAACTTTTAGGTGATTTGAAGGACGACTTAAATCTCAGTGAAAACTTAGATTCCGAACACTGAAAGGAAACGAGGGAGAAATTGCAAAATCTTAAGATGTAAATTAAATATGTTTAAAAAGATGTCTAAATGAATAAAAAAACTTACATTGTGACTTCTTTAAAACAACGAGGCAGCACGTATTTCTACGTTCAAAATTAAAGACATGAAGGCCTCGACCGTCTCTAAATCTAAGCTTATACTTGTAATTTATTTTTTTATGGAAAAAACTTACGAACAATTTAAAGCCCAAGCTTTTTAATATGAACCCTTGGAATTAGTCCCAAACGACGCAAAGAATACTTAAACATGTTTTGCGCAAGCATTTATTACAGCCATAAATATTTCTGTTACAAGTATCAAGTGTGTTCTATTTCAGTTCTGTTACAATAATCACGAAACATTAAGAGTAATGCTATCTATACTCGGGGTTAATTTTCGCGCGATAATGGATATTTTGTACACAAATAAGTTTGCTTGAAAAAGTTATAAAACTGACTAGGCAGATGATTGTTTATTTCATTTTATTAAACAAGCTGAACTAAGTGTAATTTCGTGTCAGTGAAAGTAGATTACTGAGATAAAGATATGGCGGCGGAATAGTCATAGCGCAACAGACTCCACTTTTGATGATGTTTCGAGTTGATATGATGCAGTCAATAAAGTTAACGAGATGTTAATGATATTTGTTGCATAAGCAACGTAGGTATGTTTGGAGGTCATTGAATTGAGGAACCAATAAAGGGAGTAAGCGAATGTATAAAATAGAACAGAGTTGTGGTGGTAGTGGCAACCCATTTAACCACCAAAAACCGCTAAACCCACCCAAGTAAGATCAAAGACTAAGTAAGTAAGATCAAAATAAGATCATACATAATTTCATCACATCATCAGAAAAACAGTTATCCATTGTTATGTGTTAATAGAAGTTTGATGCTAATATTATAATGAACGGAAATAGTCTTTACCGCACTGTGAGAACAAGTGATTTTTTTTTATTATTATTTAACATGCTCTATTTTATGGAAGCCAGAAAACCACTTGAAAGGTTAAAATTCTTCTATACATTTTATTTAAAAAAGAGATGATATGATTAAGCTGAAACACTTCTACAAATAAATGCATTTTTAACACAAAATTTTGAGTTCAGTCACTTTCGTTCTTACAGTGCGGTATGTTAACGCAAATCAAAGTTCTTTACAAAAGATTCTAGATAAAAAAGTGAATTGAATACTTAAACGAACCGAAGGTTAAATAAAACAGAGTTACCTCGCGGTTGCTGAAATCGAGAAGAAAAATGCCGGGCTCAGTCGGAAGCTTTGACCGGCCATTCGTGTGACTAGAACTTTAAGAACTTTTCTATTTAATGTTGTTCACCTATAAAACTGCACGGTAAAGTTACTCGCAGTTACTACAGGCTCAATTTGCTTAACAGCGTCGAGTTTGTAACGAAGGAAAAATATCAACTATCGGGTAGCTTTTATTTTATTTTCATTTTACAACGATACTTTATTGGTTTTAATTTTGTCGTTGCAAATAACATAGATTGGAGAGTACGAGTATCTTTACTATACTTAATACTATAATTGCGAAAGGAACTCTGTCTGTCTGTGACGTGATCACGGCCAAACCAGGAGGCCACCCATATGTCCAAGCCAACCTCACCTGCACATACCCCACAGACGGTTACCTTAGGACGCTCGCAGCATCTGGTTAAGAGCCTCCAGTTTGAGGTCCCAGAAGGTATGATGGTAGAGATTTAAACTGCCTGATTTCCTTACTTGACATACCACCCTACTTCTAGAATTCATTTTTTTTATATTAGATAAGTTTGTGTTTGACTACGATCCCACCCAATAATAGGCGATGATGAAGCCATAGATGGTGAAGCGCACTACCTTAGTAAAAGCCTATTCACTCTCTTCTTGAAGACACTCAAATTATTATAATCATACTATGTTTTAACTCCGGGAACCTGAGCTCAGCAGTGGGAGAATATTGTGATAATGATTATCTCTGTATTCATCCTGATAAAGTCAAGTAGTTAAGTAGTAATAAAAGTTAAAGTAAGGTCAGGTAAACCAGTAAAAGTTAAGTAGTAAATTAATCCTTTGAATGTAGCATGTTGAAGTCCTGATGTTAACAATTATCAAAGCATTACGATAAAAAACATCGTAAGAACATTACTAAGAAGTAAACTACAAAGGCACAGGTGGGATTACACAGCTGCGCTACCTGGGCATTATCTCGGAACAAATGACCGATTTCAATAACCTACCCATTGGTTAAGAGACCTCGTTAAACCTGTAAGTGCATTTGCGTTTCAATTAACCAAAACAGCTTTACTTACCATTTAAATTAATAATAATAATAATAAAAAATTGTTTATTGCCGTTTAAACATTACATGATTCTTAATCTAGTAGGTAATAATGTTCATAAGGCAATAGGGATCGCCTCAGCTGAAGCTGCTACGGGATAACGGTCCCGTGCAGCGCTGTTTTTCAGTCGATCCCTTCCCTTAGATGTTGTGTGAGATATGCGACAGTTGATATATTGATATATTACTCCTAGGTCTTCACGTAAATGATAAGGATAAGACTTATAATAGTTATTTTAATAAAAAACATAAAATAACGAGCAGTTAGGATTAGATATATTATTGGAATCGAAGTGTTTTATGTTCGACATGAATATGTTTACATCATTTATTTGGAAATTTATTGAAACCTCTTCTGTTTTTATGAATAATAAAATTATGCTTTATAGACCTTATCAATAATGTATCGAATAACCTGTAGGTTAAATCGATCGAACGACGAATAAGGACACTTAAAAAATTGGTACACAGGTTCATATTGTTTTTATTCATGAGACAGATATATTGTACTCTAGAAATGAAATAGAAAATGAGAAATAGAATATTAGACATGAAATTCAAATGATTTTCGATCATTGTAAGTAACACACCAATAAAACATCCTTTAAGATACGAGCTGGGCTACTGTGACAATAAATACGAGAAGGACACTTGTAAATATGGAAATGTATATCATATATATAGTAAGTAAAAGACTTTTTTGATGTTTAACTAATCTTACTAACTAATATAATGTAGCTAATCTTTACTTCATAACAGAACAAGAAGACAAAGGAGTCTGGACATAATTAGTATAACAACTAAATGTAACAGTAACTATTATCTAATAATTATTACAAATTGTAAATATATCTCATTTATTAATTTAAACGTAAAATAGTTAAGTAACTAAGATAAAACTAATTATACACAGGTAAAAAGTGGTGTATTAAGTTGTGATACAATAATGCTTTGAACTTTGGTCTTCTCTAAGTGAGGGATAATCGGGCCGGCGCGGCATCTGGGACCATAGCCTCAAACACTCATATTGCGATACGAGGCTCAGTAGTGGGATAAATGGGCTGTAATGTGACATATAGCATCCTTATGAAACAAAACTTCCTAAGTCCACTCACTCACAAACACACATACACACAAACACACACACACACACACACACAAACACACAAACAACCACCGTTCTGCTTCAATCCATTAGCGACTAATTCTAAATTTAAATTTAAAATCATTTATTCATGTAGGTATCATTTATACCTTTATGCACGTCCTGTTTTGCTTCTACCACCTGAGAGTTCTCATGTCTTGTAATTGAGGAGGCTAATAATAGCATACTCTATCAAGTTCCTCCAATGTAGATTGGTGGAGGGGTTAGCGATCAACCCAAGTTTTGGAAGTTCTTAAGTCGCCCAAAGTTTTCCTATGCGGTTTAACGAATGCTATCTAGTAATTACAACCGAGAGCGTCAGGTTCCGAAGCTCTCGAGAAGTTTCGCTACTTTGTCATTCATTCAAGTAATGTCCATGACTAGAAGCAAAACTCAGTGGGTACACGTACACACGTAGGACTATAATTGCGTATATAGCGGAGAATTTACTTAGTCGTAATATTTATATTCCAAATAAATCAATTTTCAAATCAAAATGTTTAAATTTCTTCTAAATAAATTGTTTTGTTTATTCAAATGACTTCACATAATTCAGCCAATAAGATTACCCATTGTGTTTTGAGTCACGTAAAGTATATATCATTTAAACAAAGCAATCTAAAAAAGTCCGTAGTTATTACGTCCCCTTGAGTGGCTACCCTACTTGAGAGCAGTTATAGACATCTCTTTCTTGCTAACGTATTGTTAGTGCTGTCTCATTTCCACTTATTCCACCGCTGTTATACAGCTGAGTTTGTGAGAACCTGAGATTTTAGTAACCGAACGAATGTACTCGTAAATCGGGATGAGCACGATAATAAAACTGTTTGTTTAGATAACGTATATCTTAAGTTAATACACCAATATATTAACTAAAACAGCGCGTGGAATATAAAGGACTTGGATCTCTATGTGGTTTACTTTGTTTTGTGCGTCAGAATTAATTTACATTAGTGTAATTTAGCTCATCGGATAAAGATTTGCATTTAGCTTTGGTATGTTTATAGAAATTCATTATATCATCATATTCATCTTTATCATCATTAATAATATCATCATCGTAAAATTAATCTAATGATCGGGCTCGTGTTTCCACTCACATTAAGAGAGTTTAAGGGCACAATTGATCACGTTCGACAATTAAGGATTAGCAGACTTCACACACCTTTGAACACATTATGGAGAATTCTCACGGTACACGTTTCCGCACGATGGTCTTCATCACTTCGGCGAATAAATTAATTTATTTATTTACCGAAGCAATATTTAAAGCAATAATGAATTTCTATTTCGCTAGTAATTTTGGAAAATTTTCAGATTAGAATTGAAGAGGATTGAATATGCAAAACGAGTAGAATTTATTTGGGAACATATGACTTTAAACTGGTATTATCGCGGACTATACACATTATTAGTATTTTACGGGTACTCACGGGTATTTGGGAATCCGTTTATTTTGTGGATTTTGACTTAATATAAATGTTATTTACATACGGTTAAAGAGAGATTCAGAAGATTTTACTGTGATGCGTATTGACCTTTATGTTCAAATCATGAGATAGCCAATTTCTCAAGCATAATGTTAGATTATATTGGCACTTCACTGTCGTTATCTGAGAATTTCTCAGCTTCATCGATAAAAGGGTTATTTTTTTATTATACCATGACTTTGACTATTCCATTACTTTCATTGGTTTGAACGTTCCACCTTAAGGCAAATAGTTCCTCCAAGACCAACTTGTTTATGGTTTCTTGATAGCTTCCTCTATCATTCCTGACTGGAACTCATTTATGACTTCAGAGCCGTAAATGTTTGATATACTCTTCATAACATGGTTTCCTATTAATAATAAACCAGTAAATATCTATTTTATAGGTCCCTAGTATCTTTGGTAAACCAAAGTAATAACTTGGAGAGTATGGCCAATGGTAAATCAATGTCATTTTGTAAAATCACCTTCAATATAGGTACATTTAAATGATTGGACAGTCAAAAATCATATTTGATATTTCTCTTAAAAAGTTTACCTATCTTAGACATGTATTAACACTTGCTTTGGTGAAGGAAAACATCATAAGTAATCTACTTACCTGCAAGTTCACCATAATGTTTTCGAAGGTGTTTGAAGTCTGCCAATACTTACTTAACCACCGTAATGCATTTTTTTTCTAGTGGACATTTTGCTGTTGGCTCTAGCGGCCTTTATAGCTTCATGCGGACAGTGATGTATAATGCCTTATGTTCTCTACACTGCGAGATTAATGTTGAGTCTAACATCGATGATGAGTTAAAAATAAATGTGACTACAATATGAAGAAATAGCTTCTTTTAATGTCAATAGCCGTCCAACAAGCTGAAGGAGCACTTAATGATATGCATACCCACGATACTAAAGGCATCACTGGCGAGTTGCCGACCAGGAAGGAAGGAAATAATATGTTTATTAGCGATAAGAATGCCATTTGTATAAGATGGTGTTCAATTTATCCATTTCTTATTGCTCTTGCTGTGGCTTGATTGACTTTATTGCATAAGGAAACAGAATTTTAAATATATGAATATGACGATCTCCGACATGGAAGCTCGCAGGTATTGTTTCATCATGCCTGACAGTTAACGAAGGATGTTGCGGAGAGGTAGCGGAAGCGAACCACAGATACAAGGATTTAATTACGCACAGATTAGTTTCGTATTACATGAATTACTTCTCCAAGAATTTGGTTTATAAATATATCAAGCACGGATTTTATGCAACATGATAACAATAATTATGTCAATCGACTCGGATAATGAAATGGACGTAATGGATAATTACAATTAGCATTGACATAATCACGACTGTCACTGCTGTGATTAACATAATCGTTATCAACGGGTATTAATACGATAGATTCATCGTCTTAGTTGACATAATTGATTATGTTATAATGGATTGTCTCTTAAGCTCTCACTGGGTTTAGTTGTTTGTTTGTCTCTAAGGACTAAATCTTGTTGCGTTATGTTTCTGTACAGGGCTAGAAAGATGAGATGAGTCTGTGAATAGATAGTATATTCTTTCGGCGTTAGGTTTGTATGGTACTCATATTATTCATTATTTTGTTTCATCGATTCTCTAGTCCAAGTCAGTCTCATCTATACTCACCTATTGAATATCATTGGGCTCTGTTCGACTCAGTTAAATTTAGAATGTCTCTCATTCGAATTCATATGGGTAGGGTTTTTAATCTACCAATTTTTTTTTACCATCGTACTTGCACCATTAATCGTAAAATGAATCGATGTATTTCTCTTTGTCATCTTCCGCATAAGGTCCACATATGTGTCAGGGCAAATAAATTACGTAGCTACGCTAATTACTAAGAGCCCTATAAAGGCTTTTTGAACTAATTTGTCTGCTCATTACGCTTACGCTCAAAATACCTCATAATCAAGTTTGCCGTCTCGTTGAATCACTGAGAAGTCGCGAATAATTTGATATGTGGGGAGACGTCGCTGAAATTCGGGGGCGAAGCTCGTTTGTAGCACAAACTGCTCTGAAAACATTTTGAACCGAGTTTATCGCTCGCGAACGTAGAATTGGAGTTGTCATGCGCTTTCTTTGCTCGCGCCACGCTCATAATTTCATTTTCTTCGCCAGGGCAACATGAAGCAACGGAGCTCATTTCATAACCCATAATGCGCTAGTCGCGTCCCTCTCGTCTCACGCGAGAAGAAGCGGGACAGAGGTATCTATAAAATTTATTATCATCGGAGTTTCAGCTCTACCGTGCTGAAGATAAAGTAGTTTTCGGCGGTAGCGGCAGGCTCCTTCCGGGCACGGCAAACGACGCACTACATAACACTCGTAGAAGTTTTCTGCTTCATTTATTAGCAGGCGATGTCGACGTCGAGCCAATAAAGCGGCGAGTACTCGCCACCCTCTCAGACGATTTATGAGTGAAACTCGCACTAATTCCACTAACAGCACTCCCCTAATTTGAATGTTAATTTTTAACAATTTAAGACTGTTTAGCGCTGCGCTCCGAGCCGCGACGGCGGCGCGTTCAGCGAATTTTCAATGCGGCTGTTTCGCTTTTGTGATTTTCTTTAGCGTTTACATCATAAAAATAATATGGCTGGTTACTGTATATGATTTTTACTTATGAATGGTTTGACGTGTTTCTGGCTGTGGCTTTATTTCTACTTGATCCTTTTCGGTTTTGATATTAAAATTAGTATAATTATGAACTGTAATTTAACTTTCATTAGCGCATTTATTTATTTCATATAAATGAAATATTAATAACCACACTAACTGTCACATATTTAAAGATTCATTGACGCAAATTGAAAATTGTTGCTAGTAGTCCAGTTGTTCCAATAGTCTTTTATCTACACCATTATACAATGTTATTTATTACGCTAAAATTATTTAATTCCATCCTTTTAAATTTGCAAAATGTAATACGTTATAATGTACCCGACTGCTTGAAATTAATTAAAGTAAAACTATTACTGGAAGCGGGAAGTTTCAGTCCTTAGTAAACAAAAGTCGACAGTAAGTTGGACGGGTTGGTAGCCTTTGATAAGTATCAACTTCGTGCTGGAGCTTTCTTTACGAATATTTAAATTTAGAATGTAAAAAGTGTCAAATAGGAAATATTTTATTTAAGCTTTCATTCTTAATGAGTTTACTGTAGGAATGAGTAGTTTATCTACTTTATTACTTAATTCAGTTTATTAAGGTTATGGATCTTAAACTTCAACCATCATTGCTTAGTCACCAACCTCATCATAATCACTATCATCGTCAATATCATCATTGTTGCCATTTTCATCTGAACTCTACCCGTCAATTTGCCTTGTGTAAGAATCGACTTCATGCTACAACTCGTAAAATAGACATGATTATTAATGATATATTTTTTATTTCATATTTGTTTTAAAGTTTAAGCTATAACCAGTTTTACATAGGATTGTTTAATAGCATTACTGCTTGACTTAAGGATTCAACTTTTCCGACAACACCATTGTTGTCATTGTCATCGTCACCTACATAATGTCAATCATTATTTCCATTCTTATCATCACAGTTAAAATTATCACCGGAAATCATCTGACGTTGAGTAATAAAATAAAACGTGAATAAATTTACATTAACAAAAAATGATCTAACAGAAGTCACGATCAGACAGACAGTTTATGCTCCGTTTTTTTTTTGTTAGGATTAATTAGAATTTTAAATTCTATTAACATGTTGTATTCGTCAATCAAGAATATATTATCATGTCATAAATACATAGTTGTCGGTGAACAGATTAAAATGGTATTAGGTGTTAATAATGTTCCTGTGCTTACGTCATGTATCAGCTTACGTCCATGGTAGAATTAACTCTTGAGCGATTCAAATTCTTTTAAAATCAAGTAACGTTGTTTCATCAGCTGGAGATACGAAGAGCTCGACTAACAAGAATGTATCAATTGGTTAAGTCCTTTTACCGCCTGTGTAAGCTATCTTTTATAGGACTCGGTGTACAATTTTACATGCGATTGAAGGAAGTGTTTCAGAAACCTGTGTAAGTTGAGCTGTCTTTTATAGGTCTCGGTGTATACATTTTATGCGCGATTGAACTATGGAAATGTTTTTGAAATGAATAATAATACTAATAAGAATACTCATTCATTATAGTAGAGTTTACCTGCCTGACTGCATTGGCTTACCTTCTAGAATCAACCTTAAAATGTTAAGAAGTGATTCAGTAACATTGGGAGAGTTAGTAAAAGATTCTTCTGCTCACTTCATTAAAATGTCTCTGCTCTGTCTGTTATTGATATAAAAATCCTACTAACGAATCTATTCTAACATTGAGCTGGCATTAATTAATTTATTCGTTTCATTCTCTGTGACGAAACAATACATTGTTTAAAATTTAAAACATGTTTATTATCGTTGTTTTATATTATCAATAGGCTGGTTAAGAGCTTTCTCTTTGTTCTCATGGTAATGAATGAGATTATTTATTAAGACCAATGGCTTACTGTGTTTCGATATTACTTCGTTGATTTCGTCTCTATTTGGAAAGTAATTTTCGTGCTTGAATCAGATTTATACAAAAGAGGTCTATACAATAATATTATCGTCATTACAATCCATACTTGTCCCACTGCTGAGCTTAGCTGTGGGACAAGCGTGGTACTAAGTAGATTCGTAAATAGCTTTTTACATCAAAAAATTACACTATGCTTTAACTAAGACCCACATACACGCAAACATAGTTCTTTAATTTTCCATTGTAAACATTGAGTGGAGTGACTTTTCTTCTCACATTGCAATATCGGTATGAGATATCGGACAACAATATATAGTAGGGGAGGCCAAGAGGGGATTTTTGCAGTTACTCGAGCGCGTCAGAAAATCATATGGAGAGAAACTTGG
>DWPQ01002897.1:0-10087 GCA_018251795.1 Perichares adela | reverse complement strand
GTCAAGTCAACCAAATTCAAATGTTGAAATGTTATCCCCCCCCACTTGTACTTGTAAGTTGTATGTCTTGTTTTGTTTGTTTGTTTGCCGTCAAATAAAGTTGATAAGTTGTGTACAAAATAAAGTCATCTGATCATCAGATTACTACTCATTTTTTAAAGCTAGATAAAGTTAGCTTCAGCGGCGTTTTCAAGTTTGGTATGTGTTGAGTAAAGTGATTATAAAGTCAAAATGCAAAGTTCTTCCGATTTAATTTTTTCATTGCTACATTACAAAGATGAAGATTACTCAGATGATGAAACGGAATCGCAAGTAATAGAACAATTTGTTCAAAATGTTGAAGATTTTAGTTCTCAGTATGGAAGTGAAATAAGTGCTTCTTACACGGCATGTAATTTGCGTGGTCCGCCGTCGAATTTTCCAGATTATGGGGACTATCCTCAAGCATTTGTTATGGTAAGTAATCTTTTTCTTGTCGGTTCTTCGTAATCACAATAAATTCATTAAAATATATTGGTTTTCAGAATTAAGTTTTGATTTTAATTGATATCTCCTATCGTTTTAATTCTTCCGATGACTGGCAGTGTATAGCGTTAGATTTAATGATAAAAAAAGTTGAAAAAACTCTTACGAGAATCTTATATGTTACAGTTAAAACCTTGTGTTAGTCATAATGAGATGAAAATCGAATCTTATTAATCACACTAATAGAAACATTTTGTATTCAGAAAACGACACCTAAACCTTAGTAATATTTTATAGATGTCTATGACTCAGAATTAGCTACTTAAACAAAACAGATAACATACTAATTACATGCCAATGCAATAAAAAAATGCTGCATCTCTAATCACAGCAATCATATCAAGCTACATAACAAAGTTTTATTAACTAAGGTCACACAACATGATTCCTTATAAAACAAATAATAAAGCCTTAACTTAATCTATAAATAGTCAATCTGCTTAATCAGCAAATAATATATTGTCCATCAAGTATAATCTGTAATTAGTCATGTGCAGGGTTATCCAAAGAGGAAAAACTCATGGAGATTCATGGTTTAATGGCTAAAAGGCTTAGCGACATAAGTGATACTTTGAGTATATTTTTGTTATTAAGATTCAATCAAAATTGATGAAAGAATTAACTATTTGGTGCACATAAACTATAAATCTTACTTTAGATAAAGTATAACATAACAATAATGATGTACAACGAAGTAATGGATTTTTATGAAATCATATTAGAAATATAGATTTTGGAAATGGTATCTGCTTACATGCGGTCAAGCCTGATAATAAGCAATCGCAGCTGAATGTGGAAGTCAATCCCAAAAAGCATAACTTGCACTAAATGCAACATTGGACAGACTTGGAAGTACAATCAAAAGATTCTAGGGCATTGTAAATTCTTCACAGAAACTATTCTAAGGTCAACTTGTAAAAAGTTATATGTTCTCACAACCACTATTAATTTAATATCTACATTTATTAACAATCAATTGATAAATTTATAACACAATTACACATTTTTCTTATCAGAGAACTTATGGCACTTGGTGGGATGAAGCACCATCAGTTCAAAGGGAATATATGCTGCAGAACTCTAGTGCCATATCTAGCCAGGATTTTGTAGGTGGGTATCAATATCTTTGTAATCAATACTTGGTAAGTTATATCTATAACATAGCTTAATTAGGTATCACATTATGATGAAGTTATCAATAATAGGAAGTAATGTTTGCAGTCAACCATGACATTACCTGCTTGCGGTGACTTATTCTTTGTCAGTTTATTATGTTCCAGCAATTCCATAGACACTGTTACTTCTAATATACATAGGCGAAAATATCCACTTAGCATCTTTTGAAAAATCTTTAAGAAAGTCTATAAAAACAGTGCAATAGTTTGTTGAATAAGGTTATCCTTAAAAAGTGAAGTGTTCTTCAAAATTAAGTAAACATAAATTCAAATTTAAAATATTTAAAATATAACTACAGTTAATTATGTTACAATGCAGTTATGCTTATTGTCATGTATGAATATAGGTTTATAAGTAATATTTATGAATGTGTAAATAACTTTCTTTATTATTATTAATTTACACTAACATACATCATTAACAAAAAAAAAATAGTTTTTGTCTTATTGCTTTTTTATTTTTGGCAGAAGTGTCATTCCAAAGAGCAGTGTATCCGTTAGAAGTGTTGGTGTTTGAGACATATAATCCTGGTGCATTGGTCCGGGTGTGGGCATTGGGTCCAACATCATGGGTTCTGTTATGGGAAGGTGAGCCAGAGTATGCCGGTGATACACCCAGAATATTCAGCCCTCCAATAAGACAGATCAATGTTGCTACAAGGTAAGTGTTCCTTTATATTGGATTAATTTCACCAATTGCAATTTAGAAACTAATTCTAATATGCAACTGATTGTGATGTTTAACTAATATGACTGTTGTATTTTTACATTCAGCTCCATTTAATGTGACTTGGTATTTTAAAGTATTGATAGCCAAGTGACTTGAGCATTAGTCTTCTATTAATCCCTCATTTTAGTATGCTCCACATAATACATAGCATTAATCATAATACGTCTCATTGGTATATGATGAACGCACCTCTAATTGGCATGCATACCTATCTAGTTTTCATGTAAGAGATATATACTGTAATTTGTATGTAATGCTGTTGGTGTGTCAATAAATAAATAAATCTCAAATCATCCTCCTATTATTTATGCAAGAGAATAATAGATATAATTTTTTTATTTAACTTTTAAGTTTTTTTGTTTTATTTTATTTTTATTCAGGATTTTAAGATTAGAGTTCAACCATAGACTGCTTCCATACTACACAGAGCTCGACGCCGTTTTGCTAAAAGGGAGGGAGCCAGCTAGGCGGGTCAAATTGAAAAACGACTTCACTTACTCATCGCCTTTCTATAAGAAAACTCAACCGGTTGTTGAAAAAGGTAAGTGGGATTATTACGGTTATACCTACGTTTTACGGTTTTACTTCTTAGTTTGTAAGATTTCCGTGTCTTGGGGGGCACGGATAACACTCCGTCCAAGAAATAGTGGATTACTCTCTAGGCCTTGTCAATTACAAGGAGAGACCTGCATTTAGCCGCTAATGTGTTGAAGCCACATTACCTATTGCATGCAGTTTCGTAAATAATCTCTAGTGATTTAATAATGTACTAAATACATTTATTATTACCGGATTTACTCCCCTGATATTTGTAATATTGAGGTCGAATCGCTTTTCTACACTTCCCTAGGCACTTTTATAACAGTTGACATTCGCATGCAGTTCATATAATGGCCGATTGATAATTAGTTTGAACGCTTTTTCCTACAATTAGTTTTCAATTGATAAAAAATATACTCAATTAAATTGATGAAAAAAGATGTTGCTTGTGGTCGGTGTGTAATAGTTTATATTTTTAATATTGTTTCTGTTTTTGATGGCACTTGAGAGCCAAGTTCTACGTCGCGCGTCAGTAAGTAGGTTTTTTATTGCCGTTGGTGATTTGATTTAATATCCTATTGTTGTATGTTTTTGCTACTGACTTCATTATTTCTGCTTGTAAATAAGGACTGAGCAAATGTTATAGTAATTATAATTATTTAGATGTTAATTTTTAAACTTGTCCTAACAGGTTTCATACTATTTTTAATTATCTATCAAGTTCTACTATTAGGTATACCTACATTAAAAAAATATTTTTGCATTATAACTATTTCGAATTTTACCTTTTTTTTCATTGTTTAGGTACGTGATTCAGTTGCTTTTTTATGGACATTTTGCCGTTGGCCCTAGCGGCCTTTACAGCTTCACGCGAACAGAGTTTCGGTTGCAGTTGTAGTGCCTATAATAAGCGAGTTTGTCCCTTATTTCTTGTCTGTGAACGCGACAATGTTGTCTTTGGTCTTGCTAAATTCCATATTCAGTTTACAGATCATTTACGTATAAGGAGCTGATGCTAGGCAGTACCCGCTTCAGCATTTTTATATAAGTTTACCTGCTCTTAAATGTATCTCGTTTTTATTACGGAAGCCGTGTAGATAGCTACAATCATTAATGCCTCGTTTTAATAGGCATAATTGCATAGCATTATTGCAATAGGAAGATAGTGTTGCATTGTGTACATTAATATGTACCGTCGGGTGTACCTGTTGATATTGATATATTACAGCAACTCTTTCACACAGTTTGGAGTCTAGACGGATTTAAGCCGGAAGATCTATTCTGAGATCTCAAACAATTTTCAGGGAAGCAAGCGAAATGTAAAATAATGCCAACCACACTATTGTTATTTGTGCATTGTATATAATTGCATTGTGTGCTACGTGATAACCCTGCCAATGCATTGTCTTCGTCTTTTCTTCCGATATCGACATCAAAGGCCGTCTGGAAGTTATTATACCGTGACCTTAGTACAACTCATAAACCTCTGTAGAAACCAACTGTGTTTTATTCGAGGTCGTTCATAGATATAATACTTTTGTGATTCAGCGATCCGTTTGCAAGCGTTTCTGGTGCCAATAACCTTGCTTGAAAGAATTCTACGGACAGGATGGCGCGGAACCGAAGATAAATCAATGTAATAATAATAGCCAATAAACGTGTCTTCCGTTTACTTGACCGAGAGTGACGACTCTGGTGTCACGGACGTCCATGGGCGGCGGTAATTGCCATCAGGTGGCCCATATGGTCCTTTATTGAGATATGCATCTTTCTATCTTCATTCTATGCATCCTTCTATCGTTATATCGATGTATCCTTCTATCGTCGTGTGTATGCATCCTTCTAAATAGAAGGATATGGTAGGTATATTAGAAGACTAGCTGACCCCGCCAACGTTGTTTCGCCATTTTTCACATTTTCCATTATTTCTTCGCTCCTAATAGTCTTCCTCGATTAACGGAATATCTTACACCGAAAGAATTTTCCAAATCGGTCCAGTAGTTCCTGAGATTAGCGCGTTCAAACGAACAAACAAACAAACAAACTCTTCAGCTTTATATATTAGTATAGATTATGACGTCAAACCAGTGTACACTTGAAGCTCATTCAAATAGTTTGATATTTTGAAATTCTGTCTCGAAAATCGATACGGTAAATCTTAGTTCTAGCCAAGTTGAAAAGCCTCATTTCGGTACTGTTTTGAATTAAGCCACTAAGAACTGTTTTCTAGAAGTCAATTGTGATCTATGATCGTTTTTATCTTCAGGGGAAAAAAAACCTTTATTCATACACCACGGGTGCGCATACCGATCATAAAAATCCAATTGTCTTTCACCATAAAAGTACTAGAAGCTTTTGTACTTAATTCTAATAGGTTTGTGATGGGTGTCCCAAAATTAACGCAAGTTATAAAGGGTCTATCTTGTCAAGTAGAATTATTTATCCATAGTATATATAAAATTCTCGTGTCACAGTGTTAGTTGCCAAACTCCTCCAGAACGGGTAGACCGACTATTATGATTTTTTATAGATATATTCGGTAGGCCTGAGAATAGGTTGTAAACAATTTTTCATACCCCTAAGTGATAAGAGTTGTCCATCCCAAATATATATATTTTTAATTTTTTGGATTTTTTTTTATGATGAGGTATTCAAAAAAATATACAACCCTTAATGTTTACCCTTACATCATCAACCCCCAATTTTTACTGCATTTAATTTAATTTTTTATGGCAAAACGTGGTTTACGGGGTCAGCTAGTAGTATATAAATACTCTTGAAGGTTAGAAGCGGCCACAATGTTTCCCTTTACATAGCAATATGGAATATGGAATTTTTGACAGGTACAACAGAACGAAATACATATAACATTGACTTTTCAACGAGCGTCGCCATTTAATCACTGTATTACGGCTCAGAAATTACGGCTCAACTTTTTAATCGGACAAGCTTTTGTTTTCAAGGCGCCGTAATGATAATGCGTTTTTGTGGTTAAAGCTTTTTAATGAATTAGACGTTTTTTTTTAGAATTTACGCTACATTTAAAGGTACATTTCCTGAAAGGTTCGGAACCTTTTTCAAATTAGTCATTCGTCGATATTACGGACTATTTCCTTGAAATGTCAGGGGAGGAACATAAATCAATGCCGGGATAGGATTCTTCGGACATCGAACGATTTGTCGATCGTTCATCACGATAATTGTAATGATGAGTAATAAGTTAGACATTTTAAGTTTTTTATTATGGCACACCCCATTACTGTCACAATTTAAAAAGCTTCTCCTTTATTCGACAAGGTAAACATGCAGGGAAAGATGCATTGGGCTTCCCATTACAACTTATAAAAAAAAAATCGGTTCACATTATTAACGGAGAAGCTTGATTTCGCTGTCAATTGTAAACGTAAATAATAAAAAATATAATAGAAAATAGAACCTACTTTTCGAAGTCGGTTAAAAATTGAAGAATTATGCATTAAAAAAAATTGTAGTGTAATAAATAATAAAAATGGTACTAGATCACAATGGACGGACTTAATGCCTCATGGCATTCTCCACCAGTCAACCTTGGGTGATGAATGGATAACACGAGACGTGTATTAATAAATTCGTGTTTTTTACATAATTAAATAAATGGTTAAATATATATACTAAATTACATTAAATTAGGTATAATATGTATCTACATATACACATATATAAATATTACATATGTATAATACATACAGATAACAACCTGTAAATTATGCGGCAGATAAACCGGTATACTGGACAAGTTTTTTAAATTTCCACAATGTTGGCGCCTTTCTGATGTTTATCGGTAGTGAGTTCCAGAGTAGTACAGCCTGAACATTAAATGAGTAGTGGAAAAAACCGATGAGGAGCGTAATGCTTTGTCGTGAGTATCACAGACATACTGAAATTTTCTTTAGATAATGCGGAGAAGATGGATTATTTAAATAGAGTATAAAAAGAAGAGAATTCTGGAATTACGACACCAATAGATAGCCATTTAAGTTGGCGATGTTATAACAGTTATTATAAAATGATATCGCTTAGCAATAATTAATATTTCTCGCTTCAAATATTTCACTATCTTTCACTTTCCCGCTACGAATAATATCAGTAATGGAGGATTCAGATGAAAATGCTACAGATTTTTGATACCGAGATATTAAACCGAGTTTAATATTTAAATATTTTCAGTTGCAATCTATCTGTATAGTTTTGTCAACATCAATATCTCAACTTATAATTGTCCCACTGCTGGACTAATACTTCACAATGTCAAGGTTATTGGCCAAAGTCTACCACGCTGGCCATGTAGAGATTGGTGAAGTCTTGTGTACTGAGAAAATTATGGCATGCAGGCTTCCTCACAAAGTATTCTTTCACCGAAGCAAGTGATAATAAATTTCTTAGATACACGATTGGTGTTGCAGATATCCATCCTTGGGTGGAGGTTGACACTTGCCAGGCTCAGTTTGTTGTCAGATATTATCTTTAAAAAAATACTATGCCGAAAATCGAACTTGATCCAGACAAAGTACAACTTATGACAGCATCACTTAGCACAGAGCTCTATGTTAAATGGAAAATTCATTAGGGACGTAGAGACGCGTAAATTAAGATAAAGTAATATTTGAACATTTGCTCAAACTCTGCCTTTATTAAAATCTGTTAACTTTCCCTCGTACTTCGACGTAACCACAGGCTTAATATCAGTGCCAACATGACCCATATTGGAATTTTCATTTAAAATATACAGTTCGCTATGAAAATCTCTTGTTGATTTTCTATCAAAAAACCAGCTTTTGTTTTGGTCGTGGTAAAGTTGAGTTGAGTTTAAAATTATTGTTACGTAATAAAGATTAATAATTAAACAGTAACAAAGCTGAATGTATAGGTTTAATATTTTTCAATCATTTAAATAATAAATCCTATATAGGTAGGCTTTGTTATGCATACAAATAAAATATATAAAGAAAAATTTTAATGCCAAACGGTTTTATTGAACACAAAAAATGTAATGTATTAAAAGCTAAAAAATAATTTGGAAGGTCTCTAGATAGCAGTCATAATATAACTCTTCATCAATCTACGGCATTGATCAGCCAAAAAATTTATAAAATCGTTGAGCTTAGTATTTCCATATTTGCTCAGTTTTACTACGACCAACGATTTTATTGTTTTTTTGTGTTATAATAAGTGTGCGTCTCCGGACGCCCGATATAAATGATGTTAAACTAATCTAAGTAGAACAATTAAATTTTGAATTGTTTACCCTATTCCTCAAGAGATGGCGCTGTACAGAATCCTGAATCACGCTTACGACTGTACAGTGCGATTCCTATAAGTAGCAGTAAGGAGACATGAAAGCTAAACACAGTGGTGAAGCATTTCGTGACAAATTGGTATACCCTTCCATGAAAAGTTACCACTTCAAAAAAAGGCTTACCAAAAGTTAAGTTATTATTATTTCATCGTAATACATAATGTGGTGAGTATTGAGGCAAGAATGATTTCACGCATGACCGCCCTAAGCCGGCTCCCAAACGTTAGAAGTTGACTTAAAAGCATTTGTTAACTTTTTTGGCGGCCAGTATTCCGACAGTTTGTCGTTTGACTGACTTTTTGGCCCGGACTTGAAGTGGACAGTTATTTTCCATTTTCGCGAAGTGTTTTATTAAGTTCGACTCACAAGTCCTGTGAGTTGGAAAGCGATTGAATGAGCTACGAATTTATGTTGTAATGATAATAATTTATTTGACTTTTTCATCTGAAATAAATGAAAATGCCTTGCCTATTTCTCTTTTCAGACCTCATATGAGCAGACCTGTCGCTAAATGGTAAGTCCTGTTAACCCAGACCTTGTTACCATAAAAACTAACTTGCTGGTACAAATAACTTGCTGGCCAATAAAGAAAGCTAAAAAAAGAAAAGCAACAGATCCGCTTTTAACTGGCTTTCCGGAACCAGCTGAAATACGAATGAACAATACACCATTCATTCTAAGTGGAGAATGATCATTAACCAGCCAAGTATTTGTATATCGAATACCTTCGAAATAAATTGGGTTGTACAGCCTGTTAGAATATTCGATTTATTATTTCTGTTCTTTTTTCAATTACCATAGTGGTCAAGTCTGAACAGCAGATTTCACGAATTTTCTAACTACTGAGAACTCCCAGGTATGTAATTTTCCTAACGATTTTGATTTTGGAATATTTAAAAAGCAAAAGCACAACTTATAGGGTTACTATAGTATTGACGATTTTTTATAATACAAAACCATTGGAAATAATTCCGTAGCTGTTTCCACTATTGTTAGGAAATATTCCTGTATAAAATATTATGTCATGTATCGTCTAAAAATATGTGCTGATATGTGTTTTACACCGTTTCTATACGTCTAAGATAAAACACCTTTTCCAAATCAAAAGTAAAAAATGGCATGCGTAAGTGTGATTGATACCTATGTCAATAAATTATTTTGAATCTGATTTTTTTTTACCGAGGCAAGTGAAAACTATTATTTTTGTTTAGAGTGGCCTACAGAATTTGAATACCCCGGGACCGATATTAAAACTACTTTGCTATAATTGCTCTAAACACGGCGGAGTTTAGTTATAGCATTATAAGTTTATGCTTAATTTTTTACTAGTTACCCGCCCCCTCCTCGCTCCTACACCTTCAAGAAACGTACTCCTTACATTTACAAATAGCAGCTACCCGCTAATGAAACAGTAATTTGATTTTTTTAGTAGGCACTAAAATTATTTTATTATTTTAACGACATACGTTTTTTGTTGCATGAATTATAAATATTATGTTTTATAATATATTTTTCCGTATATACGAAAAAACGGTAAAATCAATACCTACTAAACTAACCTCATAACCGAACTACTAACTTTAATATTTTATAGAGCGACAACAGATAATTTGTAGTGATGAGAAGTATTCCTCTATATTGTCATCCATGTTTACTTATTACGACCTATAAAACCTTTAAACCGCCGCAATGCCGCAAACGATTTTGCCGTATAAAATAGCCTGTCCTCTTTCTCAGGCACTATAATCGATGCCAAATTTCATTAAAATCGGTCCAGTAGTT
>DWPQ01002896.1:0-10087 GCA_018251795.1 Perichares adela | reverse complement strand
ACAAAAGCCTTTGATTAGCAATGAGATCAATTTTATAAATTAAATTAAAAAATAATTTTATGATTTGGATATATTGTCAATAAACTTATGCATATCATATTTTGCTGCTACTTACTTAAAAAAATACTTAGTTAGTATTGTTAAGGTTTTATAAATAATTACATTTATACATATTTATCTTTTGTTTACAATCAGATCTTCATTTGTGACTTCAATTACGTAATCTAAAATAATGCTAATAATTACAAACGTTTAAAAAAAAATTAATTTTATATCATTTTGAAATAAAGAGTCATTCAAAATATTAAACTTAATATTATTTGGGATTCACGAGCTGATATATTAATAAATTGCGTCTAATTTTGCTATTAAATTTTGATTTGAGTCACTCTTGTTCTTAAAGCGATGTTTAACTTATTTTAATGAATAGTTATCAGTATAATCCTCGTGAGATGAGACATTAAGTGATATGATAAATCAATGTTTTCAACTACAGTTTTATTATTAGTTTACGAACACCGAACCTAAGTATTATTATTATTATCCAGAACATTATTATACTTTGTTAACGAGATCATTGTATTTACAATACTATGGGCTATGACTTTATAATCCAAAAGCTATTTCATTATCCTGATGATTTATTTAATAATTAATTATATTATATTTATATGTAAGTTACTATACAAATAATATTCAATTAAATGTCTACATTAATAAATATTCCGCGGTGTATTCAGGTTTCTGCCATTTATTTGTATGGATTTTATAACAAAAATATTATTTTAATTGATAAACAATCGGCCGTTGAAGAAGTATTTTAAATTACATTTTTTATGGGTTGTGATCATGATGCAGTTATTTTCATTAATAATCTGGAAATAATTGGAAGTAAATTAAATATTAATTAATACTTACTCATTTTCCTAATTAAAAATGCTTCTTTAAGGGCAAGATATATTAAGGACGTAACCTTATTACGTCCTTTTTAATTCCATTTTAATAATACATGTACTAACATATCATTTCTTTTTCAAACACTTTATTGAGCCTTTTATTATTTTATTATGATTCCTGCGACATGGGCAAGTTAATAGGTAGGTTCCAAAACGTGTGGTATATTTTTTCGACCGTATTTTTCATAATAAAAATTCAAGAAACGAATTAAGTCGAAAAAAATACCATATTTTAGGCTTATATGTGTCACCGTGTCATAGTGAACACTCGTTAAAATGTACAATTATTCACGAGGAGGATTTCGATATGTATCTAAGGATACATAAGGATCGATACATATCTAAAGCGTTCTCCTGAATATATCTATTGGTGTATTCTTTGAGGTTATTAGACACTATTTGATGAATACTATGTAGTGGTATACCAATTTGCGATGTTAAACTACATTATCAAAACTTGTTAATAATTAAGGGGACCGAATGTGTGTAATGTAAATAAACTAATTTTTTTATTTTTTATTATACGCTTTTTGTGTTTTATAGCTAGATACTAAAGATGATTCATTATTAATTAAATCTGCTTCTAATCTCTTATTTAATAATGTTAAAACCTTTTTATTTACATTGTTATCTTTTTTTACGTAATTGTTATTATTTTCATTTAATAATTTAATTGTATTAGGTAAGAAATAATAGTTAACGACTTATATTAGAATATTTTACCGTATTATTGTGAACATCGCCAGTGTATAATCTGTCTCGCGAGATTGAACACTGTCAAAAAAATTGCGTGATATTTTTCGATAGTGCCTACAATCTATCCATTTCAGGTCGCAAACAATCCCACGGGATAGATTATAAACTAACGGTGTTCATGATTATAGGGTATTGGATATAAATCAGAATAATTAATATTTAAATACATTGCAAGATAATATAATATTTAAATATTGTCAATCGATCAAAAATAATATTAAAAATTCTTCTAACCATTTAATATTTTATATCTTTTGTAAAATATAACATTTTATAATGATTTTACAATTTTATGTTCTTACGAGATCTGTTAACCTTTATACTTATGTTATTCAGACTTTTGATTTATGTTATTGTTATAATTAATGTATTAAGTAAACGTTATAGTTACCATTTAATGATATTTTGCAACTACAACGCTTAAATTGAACAATGCGCCTTATTTCATAAGCAATAAGATTGCTTTCAGTGTTGCTTTAATACTTGTTGTCTGTTATTAATCTGCGATAGGGTATGATGTATATTTAAATAATAGTAGTGTAGAATTTTCAGGTTCGTAGTATTTCTTTAGTTATATGAAATTGCGTAGTTGATTATAATTGTTTTTTTTTTTTCAAATTAATTGTTAATTAAAGAAGGAGTAAGTTATAATATACTTTAATTTGGAGAATTGTATTGTTATATGTCAAATGCAAAGAAGATTTAAAACTGGCCAGAGCCCCAAGACAAGTCTTAGCGATTGGCGTTCACGGTATATGAGAACTTAAAAATATATGTTAACTAGCTGTGCCTGCGACTTTGCCCGCGTGGAAAAGCTCGAAGCAGGCGAGACTTTTTAACATTGTAGGTAATTAAATAAAATAGAACGAGTCGTTGCCATATCATGTGCAATGGTTGACCGACGCTTTGCCAACTACCCACCTTTATTTAATAAAGTAAAAAATATAAATATACATGAGGATAAATAGGTAAAGACATACAAATTAAATATTAATAAAAAACTAAAGATAAACAATAAAATAAACTTATAGCTATATACATATAAAACACGAAGAATTATAATTTAAATAGAAAAATAGAAGTGTGTCTGTATGGAAAGCGCGTGTCGCTTACAAACATTAATCGTTATATTTCAGTCAATTGACATAAAATCGTAATGCACTATTGCATGTAACCTTCTCAAAAAAATTGCACTATCTTTTAGTAAAGCTGTACAAAAATCCGTTCAGTAGATTTTGAGTAAAGGGGGCACACACATGAGGGGACTTTGTTTTATAATAAGTATAGATATAGATGACATTCGCCGTGGAAAAACCAATGTCATTGCCATACATTTTTAAGACAGCATATAACGTGAAAAGCTATTCGATAAGACTTGTCTAGTGGCTCTAGGTTACAATACTACAAAAATTAATAAAAAATACCTTAAATTCGAGAATCATAATTCGTCGGTTGATAGACTTTTTTTTTAACTTAAGTATCCGTTCTCTAGCTATGAGCTGCGATAAGCAATGTTAGTTTGAGCGCCCGCATGGGGGTTGTTGAATGGTATGTGTGCATAATGATAATTGGCTTTGAGGTTAGCTTGAACTGAAGCATGGAGGCCATAATACCTAGACTAGGGTTGCCACCCGTATTTTATAATAAATTATTGTACGCTATTTCAGATAATTTGTTCTGAATACTTTACGAGAATAATAAAGTACCTACAAGAAAATTATTTTGCATGTATTGTGATTTTGAAAAGTTTAGTTGTAAGTATTTTTTTGTTAACCGCAATTTAAATTGTATTCAATGAGTGTACTTTATTTTGATATTGTATTCTTTTTTTAACTACAAAATCTAATGTAATTAAATTGCAAAAAAATGTGGCAACCCTAACCCAGACTTCTAAAGGACTACAATTTACCAAATAAGCAAGAAAGCTATCTAAGTGATATCCCAATGCTCAAATAGGGTATTTACCGTCTCTCACAATAATTCTGCCGCGTCTATCCACTAAATAATAGCTGCGTTACAATTTGCTATAAATATATTTTGATAGATTTATTGACTTACAGATGTATATAATTAATGTAATTATATTTTAATTGTAATAAAAGACAATTTATGTGCACTATGTGTGATCATGTATGTATAATGCTAGCCGTACATAGATAAACTTGAATATATTTGCGTGTTAAATATCTATCTTTTCATGTTAGTTTCTTAATCGCGCTATTGAAAGATGAAACCCGTGGTCGAAATTCAAATATAAATTTAAAATGAGTTACAAAGCAATTTTTTTCAATCACAGAATTGATTTTTAAATTATTATATAGCACAGTGTGACCTAAACTAGCACTTTACACACGGTCGCAAAACGTTCGCGGATGTTTATCACAATGCTATAAAATAATATACGATACTTGTGACCAACGTGGTCTATCATTGCACTGCGTTTAGCACTAACTACACTCCGTGCAATGATAGACCACTTAGGTCGCTCGTATCGTAATGTACTATTATTTAAACACAAACATTTACATATCAATTACAATGTTTAAATTATTTATAATTGCTGATTAGTTACTGGTATTAATTATGAACTAACATTTTGAGTTGTGACACTTTTGTTTTACGTAACTTTATTTGGACTTTATTTTTCGTAACAGAAGTTGCAGCCTAAACTTACAGCAGTTTAAATATTTGTGCATTATGGTGCTATTATTTAATAGTTCAATTATTACAGAACTTATAAATTATTTTAGAATTTATGCAGTTTTAATTTAAATATTATTGGACAAATTAACTTTAAAAATATATTAATTACAGTCGAATTTCGACCACAGGTAATATTGAATAGGGAAATTTGTATTTTTTTTTTTTATTAATAGATTAAATATTTCCCACGCCAATGTATTTCAAGTAAGGATAGCATATTAGTTACGCACGCCACTAATCGAAATAACTTGAGCCTTAGTTAATCTTATGCTAGTTGTACCGTGAACTTGTGATACTTTATTGAAATTATGTTGCTAACTGTACCGTTTTATTTATAAAATATATTAGGAATAATGTGATCGTGATTTGACTTGTTTCATTTAACACCTTCAATAGATTAGCTAAGTAACAATGGGGTATATAGCTCAAAGGGCAGTTTTTGGGGACAATCCTTAAACGACCCCGTTTAAGCAAAAGGATCCTTTAAGTTAATTAATTTATTCGAAGTAGGTTTTTACAAACAGTTTTCGAAAGTCTATTTACGTCATCGCTTCAGCAAGTCCCTACGATGAGTAGGCCCTTGAAGAAGCGGCAAGAAACTGCCAGTCTACATGTATAACAAACTCATTCCCAGGCTATACCAATAAATAAAATTAGAGTGTTTGTAATATTTAAAAACCGCTTTTTACTAAATGCGTAAGTATGTAGAAACGGTATATACACCAAAATATATTTTAAATAATTTTGATCTGTCTGTCTGTTTGTTCCGGGTAATCTCTAACAGATGGACCAATTTTGACAGGACTTTCACTGGAAAGATAGAGGAGGTTGTTGAGCATCAAATAGGCAATATTTTATCTTAGAATGCCCGTGACTTCGGGATTTACACGGAAAAGTCACGTGGGCACATCTAGTATATGCTTGCTATTAACATGGAAAAAGGAATATTCGAAATAAAATAAACTTTTTGTAATTATCATTTATTTACATATTTTATAAATTATATTTTTAACTACATAACGCGATGTGTATCACATGAGAAGAAAAAAAATTATGTAAATTTTTACAACGCCCTCAAATAAATTTAGCCTCGAAATTTTAGTAGATCGAAAATTTTAAACTTTCTGTTACTATAATTAAAAATATAAGTCGATCGAATTTATAAATAGTTAATAGATTCTCGACAATGAAGATCAATTTAAAACTTACTGTGTCAGGCACAATAATATATAATTAACTAATTAATAATACAATAATGAAAAACATATAATAATAATAATCACAACTAAAAACCTCATACAATCAAATGAAAAGGTATAATACCTTAATTATTCAGAAATCACTATTGTTTCTAATTCAATCTTGTTTGTTAATCAATATTGTTTGTTTCTAACAAAAAATCTAAACACCAAGTGTATACTTCGAATGAATTATTACATATCTGTTTAAAACAATAAAAACTACTGTATAAACAAACAGAATTGTTACATTTTCTTTAATTATCGTAAAAATAAAATCAATTAAGTATTTCGACATTATTGATGTCGTGTAGTTACAAAAATATTATATTTTAACCATACATGCAATACTATTAATGGCAAAAATATACTTCTATAGCGTGCAATCGTGAATTACAAAAATATATTATATTTATCTTTAGTATCTATTTGCTTGCAACATCGCTGAAAAATGTCAACACTGCATAATATATTATTATGTATTCATAGATAATGTTACTTAGTACAGGAAGCCTCGTTAAATATTATAACCAACTTAAAATTAATAAAGTGATCATCACAACATACTACTCACACACACATATATACACTCACATACACACATATGATTACACACACATACGTACACACACATACATACACTCACATACAGATACGCTCACACACACATACGTACACACACACATAAAAACATGAATATACACATGCCACAATTTGTATAACAGATAGCATAAGTTGGGCTGCTTTATAATTTAACTATTTATCCAAAATGGGAGTAAAACACCAATTGTTTTCGATCAATTTATTCACGATGATTTGAACCTATGTAGGTATCTACTCTTCAACAGCTTAAACCTTACCATGGTCCAACTTTTATAACAAAAACAAAAGTAATTCAAGTCGCATTATAATTTCTCTCTTTCAATTACTTTGTTCCATAACATATACTTAATAAAGTGTGTACTGTATAGCAATATACAATGAACACAATTAATTACTGATAAAAGATAATCCCGATTAAATTATTTTCATAATTGAAGACATCAGTGGATGTAGGAGATATGTCGCAAAATTCTAATTTCGAGAAAATCGAGTTAGAAAGTTACACATAAACATTTTAGGATATTTTAAAATTCAACTTGTTAATAAATTTAATTTTAACGTTTAAAATTATTTGCATGATATGATATATATGATAACGCCATCATTCAGACATAGAATGGCGAAAATCCAAAAATTCACTAAAGTCTTCAATTGTATTATTCTTGTGATTCCGATTAAATTATTCTCGGTGTTGTCTACGAAAATCAATTAATTAATTCATTGTTAATTAATTAATTCATTGTTAATTAAGAGGCAATTCTATGTGTCATTGAAACACTCGGTCTTAAATATTTAACATGGTACAAAATCACGATCTAAATGAACCATATTATATGCTTTTATTTTGTTTAATTAGGGCCCTAGACATGAGTACAAATCAGACCATATGACGTGGGTTAATTTAAGTGTAAGTTTCCCTTACATAGTTACAATTTGAAACAGCAACATATCTAGCAACCACTACCTTTATATTCATAGTAACACAATTTAATATAGTGAAATATCTCACTAACCAAAGATTATAATTTATATGTATATACATTTTAATACAAATATTTACAAATAGGCACATTATTAGCTTTAGTTTTATTGCCATTTATTAATATTGTAATTCCCATACAATTTCAGATAATGTAGACATATAGATTTCTTCCCAATTAACTTACTAAAGACCACTAGAAATCTAGTTCCTACTAGACTTGCTATTTCATAACAAATACTAACAAAGTGCAAAAATCAGAAGGATATTTAGTCAGTCCAGAGTCTTACTCTAACTAGAACTAATGGGAATTTCTTTCCCAATAACCTTAGTAGAGACCACTGGGAATTTCGTTTTACTAGACTTACTATTTCAGAACAAATTCTAAGACATAGTATGAAGAAACCAGAGGGAAATCTGGTCAGCTCAGTTTTCCTGAAGTCTTTGGACTACTGGGAGTTTCCTTCCCAATAGTCTTACTAAAGACCACTGGGAAATTGGTTAGTACTAGACTAAATCAATTCTTAATGCTGCATATTATTATATAGATATTCTTGAAATACTGTGATATGCTGACCTTCAAGATATAAAGAATTTTCAAGACTTCTGTTGGCAACTTCAGTTATTTTCTATTGCAGCAGATTGCCAGGCTTTGCTTTCCAGCAACCTTCCGGTATGATATGTTGTTAGGGTTTCCCATCTACAAGCAATTCGCTCCAACAAAACTGTAATGCACTTCAGCTGCTATCCTTAGTTGCTAACCAAATTACTTTATACTGGTTCTTAGAGACAAATAGCCTAGAGCTCATAGACAAAAATCTTAGCAGTTAGTATTCACGTTATACGGCATCTTAAAATGTATAGTAAAGACATTTGCTTACAGAAAGGTGTCATGCCATACATCTTTCCACAGAGAATGCCATTACCATTTTGATGTCATAGCTAAACGGTAACCACTAAGATTTTTGTCTAAGGTCTTATATCAGATAAATTTTAAATGTTATTTAGAGGCTTTACATATATGTTATCCAGTTAAATACCAATACTATTTTGTTCGAGCCATTATTCAGAATATCACAATAACTATGATGCAATTGAGCTGGTCTCACCAGTGTTAACACAAAATTATAAATCACTTCCATCCTGAACAGTAACTTCACTGTAACTAACAAATATCTGTTCCACTTGAGTCACTTCCAACTTTCATAAGTCCACCTTAGCTCCAATGTTGCTGAGCGGTATAGCTTTTAACTCTGTTCGGAGGCAGAGGAACTCTCCAGCTACACACATGACGGCTGCACATGCAATGTTTAGTGCCCACCATGAAAATGTGGTTGGGAATGTTCCATTGTAAACCCAGCAGAATAATAAGTGGAGGCCGTAGAACGTGCAACTGAAAAATAGATACATGTATTGATGTATTAAAAAGAATTCAGAAACAATATTGTTGCAATTTCAGGATATAAGGGACTCCAATTATCTTTAAATGAATGTCATCTGCATATGTTGCATCCTCCTGAATAACAGACAAGGTTGCAGATGACAAACCTCTTAGTGATTTAATTCAGGGCTGCTGAAAGGATATTTTTATACGTAATACATTGTAAATGGATATATTGGTTGTTTATTGTTGATCTTGTTTATGGCCGTACTGTTGTTTTGACATTAACTTGAAGTGTGAAAATAAGAGATGATGAAAAACGTGGAAGATGATAAATCTATTTGAATAACTGTCCATTAAATCATGTTGGATATTATTAATGTTCAGGTCTGTATAAGTTGTCAAATTATATTGAATCAATGAATATCTTATCTTTCATTCATATTAAATTCCAGTATATCATTTGTGTTGAAAATGTCATAGAAAGACTTTAAAAGTGAGCCTTATACATGCAAGATATTAGGAAGCTCTCTGCTCAGTATATTAAGAAATAACAGCGGAGTAAATACCTAAAGTCCAAGCACAGCTTAGTTCTTCCGACCAGAAGCCACAAAAGAACGGCACCAGTAACAGCATTCATCACAAATCCTGTTATCACTGCTCTGCCCTCATTGTCTCGTACATGAATCTCCTGTAAAATACCACAAATTTTTTTTTTCTTCTCTTCATCCTATAAGCAGCGTACTGGCCATAATCAGAAAAATAGGCATGTGAGCAGTCAGCCAAAGAGTTAGATCAAAAGTTGTTTTTTATAAAGAGTTCTATATTAAAGCTATATTTTTGCTTCTTATATTATTGCTCCAGTAAATTACTACCATGAGTGGACTCTCGAAGAAACAATATTAATAGTTTCTATAAGGGAACATTTTCCTATTTAGTTACAAAACAATTACAATCAATCCAGCCGTATTTCTAGGTGTGATTTGTAGATACTGATGTGTTTTCAAATCAAATTTGGTTACCTCGTTCTTGCTTGGATAGAGACAAGTAGGAACTTACGTGGTATTCGAAAATATGGTCCAAAGTTCTTGTCGACCCAGTCAGATCTTGCATGATAGCGATCAAGAGGCACAGACTCAAATAAAGCAAGGACTGCATTGCCACTATCTGAGACGTAATAAGACACGGGTCCCACTGAGTATAGCGAAATGAGCCCGTTAATTTCTTCATTTTCGTCATAATTAAGTCAAACTAATATATAAAGTACTAGGTTCGATGGTTCGAGACAGTCGTACGCACTGAATGGAACTCTTTGATGACGTATCACGTAATTACAAAATACGCAAAGCTTATGGGCAAATAAATATGAATAAAGAGGAGTTCCATGGGATGTATCCCCTATGATATACGAAGCAGCGATCACTGTTAATAAAATAGTCTCTATTTTGAGTAATAAGCTCATAACAATGAC
>DWPQ01002895.1:0-10089 GCA_018251795.1 Perichares adela | reverse complement strand
TGTACACCAAACAAAATATTTTTACAATTAACTAATAATTTATAGTATACAAAGGGCGACCTTATCGCTAAAGTAGCTATCTCTTCCAGGCGACCGCATAACATACTGTTAAACTTAAATAAATTTAATAAAGTAAAATAAAATAATAAAATATGAATACTTTAAATAATAACACTTCCTATCCTAATAGATAAATTTGATCAAAACCCATTGTCTACTGTTATGCCCATGGGTCCTCTTGGGACTTGTCTAGTTTGATCGTTATGGCTTCAATGGATCCCGCCTGGTAAACGGTCAACAACTAACACCTGTGGTGTTTGATGCTGATAATAAAGATAGTAAGTAAAATTACATCATAGTGGTTTAGAGCAAATGAGAACATTAATCCATAATTAAAATTAAGTGACGCCTCTGATATAATGTAAGGTTATCCAGAGCATTTATACTATCTTCTCTTCTGTATATATCTGATTGGTATTCAGGATTTTTATATTTGTGAAAGTTGCATAACTGATAATCGTAGATCGTGGTAGTCGCAAAATTTGAACTCTAAAGAGATTTACGACATGTAAATGACTAAGACTCGGCCACCGAGGGTTCCGTAAAAAATATGTGAAATAACTAAAAAAATACGGTATTCGCAATTTTTCGTTGCTTCGTAACAATTTCAAGGAGTTCACGGAAAGTAACCTGTAGGTTTTGAGTGCTTTTCTAGTTTCGAAGATTTGCAGAAAGCGGCATAAACGGTTGCATCTTTTGAATGCGTTGGCTTAGAAGTTAGATTTTTTCACAGTTACAAGGAACAGTAGACCTGAGTATTTGATAAAAATTTCAGCTTAATACCTCTACGCGTTCCGGCGAAAAAGGGTCTTGACAGACGGACAGACGGACGGACAACAAAGTAACCCTATAAAGGATCCGTGCTTTCCTTTCGAGACACGGAACCCTAAAAAAAGTACTTGTTACACATAAAAATAAAAAAAAGATGTTACCTCCGCACTAGCTTCCGGAATACGCTCAAGAATCGCCGAAGCTTGTTCTATAAATTTTACACGCCGAGGCTCCACTGTTGCCAGTTCTGACATTCGGCTCTGAAACAAATTTACACCACTTTTAAATATATGGACAACATTACAAAGTCACATACGAAACTTAGAAATGATAATAATGTAAATCATTTAATTGTATGTGAGGGATCCTTCTTTACGAGTATTGAGTCTGAAGGGATGGCGAAAAGCTGACGAGCCACCGAGGTAAGTGTCTTAATGTGCAAGAGCAACACCGGAGGAGTCACCACCAATGCAACGGTGACTCTGAGGAAGAACTCTTTTTACACCTCAAACAACCCTATTTCATAGCGCTCCGGGAATACCTCAGAAGGAAGCTCGTATCACAGTTTGCAAGTACCCAGCGAAAAGATCGATTCATAAAAAAACTTTTTAAACCTCAAAGAGCCTTATGTCATAGCGCTCCGGGAATACCTCAAAACGAAGCTCATGCCACAGTTTACAAGTACGCAGCGAAAAGATCTAGTCATAAAAACACTTTTTAAACCTCAAAGAGCCCTATGTAGCAATCCGGGAATAATAGAAGGAAGCTCATGCCAGAATTTGCAAGTTCCTGGGCGAAAAGATCAATCCATAAACTCACCATTCTCAATTTTCTGCTGGCCAAGTTCTCTGGACTAGAATATATCTCCTCCTGGACGTGTGTGAGCCACTGGCACAGCTCGCTAAACTCTGATATCAGCTGACTGAGGGACCACTGACGGTTGAAGCTGGACGTGGGGTTCAGCAAGCGAGGTCCACTGTGCAACGCGGACGAATTGTGCATTGTCAATTCGCCGTTTGCTTCCTGGAAGTTAAATATTAATTTAAATTAACGATACTTTTCCTTTAACACAGCAACACATGAAATTTTACCAACATCGAGTAAGGAGTAAACGATTCCATATACTTCGGCAGAATAGTGCTCATGAAACTTAGCTAAACAATGCCCTAGACCGATTGTCAGAAAAAGAATCCGTAAAACTATCCCCACACGAAAACAATAGATAATTTTCTACGTCTATTTCTGACGATATACGCAATGGATAGCCTATGACCTAATCTTGCACGCATCACAAATTTTTCACAGATTATGTACCAATTAGTATTTAATTATCCATTGCTTCAGTGACGGAAAACATCGTGAGGAAGCCTGCATACCGGAAAGTTGACCACCATGTAAAGTATGCCAATCTGGACTTGACCAGCATGGTTAACAATGGCATAAGAAGCTTCTTAGTGTGAGAGGATCTTAGTAATAAAAAATTGAGGAGTGTGATATGTAAATGACGATGAGTAAATTTTAGATTTCATTCTAAACTGTGAAATATCCATGACCGACGAACAACTTAACAAACAACTCTGCGAATGTGATGAGGAAGAGTGAACTCTTTAACGCAAAGCAAGTTTTCTTAATCCGTCGCGCATATTAAGAAAACCACGTAAATTTTAAAGTTGTCTAACGATATTTGCCCTATTTGGTCTCTATTTATTCCAGAACGTGCCTCAAAGCGTGAGCTTTTTAATTATCTTATTTTCTTAACTAAAAAACGAAGTACCTAACTGCGCATCAGAGCGTAGTACGTAGCTAAAACAGGTTAGAATAATTTAATGTAAAAGAGCTCTGGCATGAATCGTGTCCGTTTTCTCAAATATTTTTTTAATTATCTATCCACCGACAAGCAACACTTTGCAAGTGTACTATTGTCCTATTATAAAATCACGCTTATTGAATGTTTTTGAGCGCATGATACTATGATATAGAGACAAGGTGTCAGTTTAATCTCCTGCACAGGAGGATTGCTGCATTCACCACCAATTTTTCAAAGATACTAATCATCCATCATTATAACCCATTGTCGGGGCATGAATCTCCCTCAATATGAAAGCATTTAAGACTATTAGCACGCTAGCAACGTGCAGATTGGCAGATTTCACACGCCTTTGTCAACATTTTGGAGAACTCTCAGGCGCAAAGTTTCCTCACAATGTTTCCCCTAACCAAAACTAATACTATTTAATTACTAAAAAAGTAGGTACATAACTTAAGCAACAGGCTGTCGCTGCTAAACATTGTTTTCTGTTAATTAGCCCTTCCGATGCTTCGGAATTTAAATGCGTTTCGCAATTCATTCGTTTGAACGATATAATTGGCCCATCTGTATCCATCGTCAAACTTGCATTCATTTATAGATCTATTTATCTACGACGCCAGATTCTCCAATATAACTTTATTGATAGACTTCTCATATTTCGTGATCAATACAGATGATCTGTAAAGTTTTGCAGTAGACGATATTTAATGTCCTTTCTCATCTTTTATCGGTTTTTATGAGAGGCTTACCTTGCATGAATCGATGATCTGATTGTCCATGATGTAATCGTAGTGGTGCTGCAACAGCGGCCACAGGTCATCACCCGCGCTGCCGCCGCTAGCCGCAGACCCCCAACTCCGGCGCCACGCCTCACGACACGGCTCTTTCCTGAAACGATTATATCCAGAGTTTTACTTTCACGTGTAGAGACATGTATACTTGGCGAAGTCGCCAGACAGGAAGTAGCTATTTTCAAAGTGGCTTCAAGAACCATTTCAAATTGAGTTTTTTTTTCAATAGATTAGTTAGGACTTGACTACGATCCCATCTAATGGTAAGTAGTGATGTAGTCATAGATGGCGAAGCTCACTAACTTAGTGAAATTCTACTCACTCTCGCTTTAAAACCTCTTATGTTTTAGTCGAACGGAAACACTGATGCTGGCAACTTATTCTACTCCTTAGAACGCATGATGAAAGATGAAATCTTTATCCTACATAGTAATTAGGAAGTCTG
This sequence comes from Perichares adela, assembly GCA_018251795.1. Taxonomy (NCBI): domain Eukaryota; kingdom Metazoa; phylum Arthropoda; class Insecta; order Lepidoptera; family Hesperiidae; genus Perichares; species Perichares adela. Next base: position 6,212 of record DWPQ01002895.1, on the reverse strand, counting down.
GGAATCCCCACATGGCTAACAACCAGGATGTACCATAGACTTTATTCTTCACATCACGACGAGATTCGAGTCCTTTAGTTTGGCTTTATTCGCACAGTGGTCCCAAGTCTGGATTTCATTCTAACTAAAACCTAATGAATGATTAACTTTACCTTTTTTTAGTGAGGCTGTGGTACGGCCGTTCTAGCTGGTCACCAGCACTTCCTGGCGGCGCGGGACCACTGCGCAACGATGACAGCGAGAAGCTGCTCTTCATTGCCGAGTGTTCGAAACCTGAAAAAGAATCATGACATTTTTGAGAACACTGAAAGCTGAAGCACAACGCAAACAGATTAAAAACTTATTTTCATTTATATTCTGTCATCTGTGGCGCCAGTTCCTACTCTGTACAAATTTACTTGTCTGTATACATTATATCCCTGATTTTGAAATGTACGCTAATTCGTTATTTTCTATTTTTGGGTGTATCATTAAGTTTCCCATACTATTCTATTTTTATAATATTTATCCCACTTGCCACATGTATGGAATAAAATCTAACATTACAACTTGGGATCTTTTAAAAGGATGTAAAAGGAATTCTGCATCACATACCGCGCTGTTATGGCAGCTCAAATAATGCACCCTGCTAAGCAACGGATGTGATTACTGCGCTATGTTCCTCCTGTTAAAGGTAGCTGGACTTTGCAAAACCAAATATAAGCTCAACGTACTCATTCATTGTTGTAGAGTGACTGTTGGCTTTCTTACTTGGCTTACTATCCTCCTTCTAGAATCTTCCGTGAAATTTTTCGATGTGTTTTGGTTGATAATTGGAGAGGCAGTAATAAGTAAGTCTTTCTTTATTGGCAAGGAAAGGATCGGAAATGCCTATGGTATCACAGACGATGGATGAAGATAACCGCGTACCAAGAGGTGTTCAGTCAACTCGTTTGTCGGCTATTAATATAAATAAAAGTTACCATAAAGTCTAGGATACTCACTTGTAGACATGGTGACGTAATTCTTCGGGTACTTCTAATAAAATCAATTTACTGTTAAATCAACATTAGCGTGTCCCGTAAGCGTTTGTACTGTCTCTTCTCTTTGTACTTATTGAGCCGTTCTATTATCTTCGTTACTCCCTTAGTAATAAAGTCTAAATTGCTTCGTGTTTAAAAGAACTACAGCGACTAGATTCGTTAATATTAAAGTTATAGATTAATAAATAAAAAGGTGTGTCAATCATGTAATCTTGAGATAAGACTCATGAATATGAAGCGTGTTTTGGGTGTTTTGGTGAATCGGTCGGTGGTCACATTTTGCGTCTTGGGTATCCCTTTTTCTCTTTCTCGTCTCGGATTCTGCGCTCTCCCTGGCCGGTCCTGGAAACAAGGAAAAAATAGGTCAGCAATCGAAATATAGAACCAAGTTATTTTTACAGATACTAGAACAAAATTAATATAAGTATACTCTATCTCAATGGTTGATAAAGTGGACTACACGATAGTCTTGAATTTTAATGAACTTAATAAAGTAATAGGGTTTATATGAACAACATAGGTAAACATGTTCCCAAGGCATTTCGTCTGGACAACAGCATCATGAGTTATATGCACTCTAGTGAGCAGGTACTAATACATATATAGAATTTCCCGAACTCTTAATAAAATACCGAATAAAAAACACCTAGAATCATTTCACCATCACGATTGTGCATTAGAGGTCACTTTACATGGTAAGATCATCCAAGGGATAATAATAGATAAACCTAGTAAGGTTTGCACAGAAAATTGCTCTCGATTTAAAGGAAGATTAAAATGGCAAACAGGCTAAGCCAGAAGCAACTTGCAAAGTTTCAAATTAATGATACTTTAGAGAGTGTTAAACATTTCACGTTTCTCCCATACAAACATGTATTGTTTAATAGCTTTGAAATCTCACTCCGGACATGGCGCGCCGTAATTGTCATAAACACGTGAAGATCTCAGATATTTATTGCCATATCAAGTTAGTCACGAATCACGATACCGCATTTCGTATCGGAACTACCATTAGCGGTGGCATTTGCGAACTTCCTACCTACTCGCTTTCAATCGTTTTTGTGACAATGTTGCATATGCTCGCTTCAGTTCGATATCACAATAATATCGACTGTGTGATTTAAAAAAAAACAATCTGACACCTGTACAATATTTTCGAACCGCGCATATGAGTAACAATCTCATCGAACGCGCATTCCGCTTTCACCGAAACAAGAATCAATTGTTTTCTCCGAAGGGCGCGACGCTGAAATGGAAAGCCGACAGTGTAGCGTAATTTTCTTTTATAGTTTCACACCAATTTGCCGATTTACAAGACAAATCGTCGAGACACGACACGACCACCGGAGGGTACCCGGCGATAATGCGGGCGCAGAACAGTTGGTCAAGATACTTATCATATTTGTCTACGTCGTTAATAAAACATAACGTTGTTTACAATAGGCAATAACGCCCCTCACGGCGGAGAAATCCGGCTCCGATTTCTTTGCCATAAACGTGTGGTGTACTACAAGCAAAGTTTTAGCTTTCTAGGTCAAAGAGAAACTGAAGGGCTCGGAAAGATAGATGTACTAACATATGTCGAAGTAACATTGTTTTAGTTGAATTCCCGAAGAACTTGTGACGACATGAAGTCACCCATTAACTTCAAGCACATGAACAAATGGGCAAACAAATCATTTTACGAATATCAAATATTGGTTCAAATTTACTTGGGAGACATAAATTATCCAAGACTCTGTCAACAATAACATTCGTACATCGAATGAGTTAATTTCATTGAGGTCCATATATAATTTTTATTCCAATACAACATTTGAAACAAGCACTCTCGATTCAAGAGATAATAAATACTTACTCTTGCTACAAGTACAAATCCCTTGGCCAGTTTATCCCTCAAATGTATCTCTAGTATCTGCAGTATCATTGGAATTTAGTAGGCAAGGTACAATAAATTACGACAATTTGCACTGCGCAAGCGACAGAAAATCGATCCTATTCAATAGATCGATCGCTTACCGATTATGAATCGTTACGGGCCAGATAAATTGCCAAGCGATCAACCATAATAATAAATTAGAGTTGTTATATTCTCACTTCAGAACCAGGACGTAGAACGAGAGATGGCATCCGACTCAAATGTACCGGTAGTGGCACATCTAATAATAACACCGAGTAAAAAATAAAAGAAAAAGTTCAACAAAGATGACTCGAAAGAAAAGTGCCCACGAACTCTTTGCTATTACTAGAGTTGATTGATGACAAGGGAATTAGTGATAATGAATCTTTTATGAACCGAAAATTTAATCTACTTTGACCATTTTTTTATAATGAAAAAAATGGTGAGAAGAATTAGTATTTTAAAACTAAAACTTGACTTCATTTGTCGGCTATTAACATAAAATAAATATGATAAAATATACAGCCTCACAATTTGGTTAGTGATCTTATAGAACGTCTCATAATACTAATGTGTTCAAAGGAACACGTCGCAAACTTTTACGAATTTACTTGGACTCCGTTCGTTAAAGGCCGTAGATGTAGATAGAACTATTGATGTTGCATGATCACAAACATACCATTAATAACATCGCAATTACTATTTTATGATTAGCCATAATAATTATTAAAATAAAGTGTTACATAATACCATCGCGTAAGCTTGCACTTAAGGTAGACAACACTGCCCAGGTAGTATTTGTTTAACCGATTCTAATGCTGAAATTACCTAGACAACGGCACTCTAGTTCAATTTGGTTTATGCACGATCACACTCAGAGTTGATCCGTATTACGGAAAGCATGTTTCGCGTTTAGCAATCGTTTACTTTCTAATAACCCACGGATCGCTCAGAGTGGATCAAATTGACCCCACGAGATATTATACGACACAATAATGTCTACTGTAACGGTAACTGCACTTCAAATTTATGGTTAAGATAATGGTAGAGCAGCGTCGTGTGGCGAGGCACTGTCAACCGACATTAACCAGAGTAAAATACCATTGCGATGGTAATGAAACGAGATATTGCAACTTGTAAATGCAAATGATAATAAAATATATTATTATGGTATAATGTCCATTCGATTACGACTTAAGGTTAATCATGAATAGTTAAATAAGGTATTTGAAGAAGGACAACTCGTGGGAAATCGGGTTGACTTAATCAACGCTTCGAATAATAAAGACGACAAAACAAAAGAACACTAAACACGAAACAAAACAATACAATAAAATAGAGCAGTAAAGTTGTAAACAACGAACAATTCCAAGGTGATAAATGACTTATTGGATTCATAGCGCGAAGAAAGTAAATTACACCCCGCAACATTTACCGTGATTACCGTGCGAAATCATAAGACAAACAATACGGCGAACATCACAGCCGAAACTTTCGCCAAACAAAAAAGTGAATAACGAAATAATTGCTTTGAAAATTAATTTAAAATTTAGGTACCGTACCCACCAAGCTAACAATCACTGAATATGAATGATCGTTAGCAGTGAGTAGTGCATAAGCAACTTAACAATGCTCAAGCACTGCCATTTACTAACATCCGGATGTAGTAGAGGATGAGCATAATATGCTCAACATATTATAGTGTGGAAAATATTGTTAATGAAAAATTCAGTTCAGGCATCAATCATTCTCACCTACTAACACTGGACACAGTCGACCCACAATAACATTTCAATACAACTTTTTATGCCTCGATCTAGATGATAAAGCAATATTTTATACCCATAAAAAAGTCATTAGCTTTTGGTCTTGTTGCAGGATATAAATAACAAACATGTCTGCTAAACATTTGCATACATATTTTCTATTTATACTATAGTAAAGATTAAAATTGACATCGATAAATCGTGAATCGAATCGCTGTTGAGTTGATCTAGAAGTACGTAATCTGTTCTTATAATCTGTAACGGGGCCGAATCTGTACAAAATATGTAAGTAGATTTTATTAGCATAAAGGCGAACTATTTTTTTTTTATTTCGGATAAATCGATATCACCTCTAATGCTATGCCAATCAATGTCGTTGTAATCAAAAATATAACAAAACATCTACGTTTATAATATGAGTAATGATTTGATAAAGTACTATAAACTATTTTCAGTAATAATCTATACTTCTATTATAAAGAGGAAAGATTTGTTTGTTTGTTTATTTGTACCGAATAGGCTTCGAAACTACCGGACCGATTCTAATGAAATTTGACATATGGATAGCATAGAGTCGGATCAAGAACATAGGTAATTTTATATAGCAAAAACCACGTTTGCGGGATCAGCTAGTAGCGTTAATAAACAGATAACCAATAAGCTGCATCATTGTCATTGATCAAATTAGAAATCTATAAAACATCACCAGATTCTGTCACAGCCGGTGCATTATCCAGCACGCTTGCAATTTCAAAGATGTGGTTAAATGTCACGTCACTGCAGTGTGTCTATCTCGGTAACCTGTGTTACCTAAGGACCTGTTAGATCTGACAAACGAGATATCGTGAACTACAAGACAATCGCAACTACAACATCCTGCATTTAAGTGGCTGACAACTAGATACTCACTCGACGGGATTCCGTTTACGCGTTGGAATCGATGACACCGGCCGGCACATCTTTGGAGTAGCTAAACGTAAGCTTTACTTGTGTCTATTACCAAGTTTTTCAATATTCTTTGTTAAATATCGGGATAGTAATTGAATACTTCAATTGTACTGTTAGTTTTTTATACTTTTTGTTATTACATTTAATTGTATTGATTGTAGCATAAACGTAGTCAGCTTATAAGCCGTCAGACTTTCTTCTTAATGACGTCTGTCTTTTTTCTTCTTTTTTATGAAGCGTTAACATCTTATTAAATAATCAAATATTCAAATTTTAAACGCAAACACTAAGAGTATGTTTGCTCATACTTGAATCAATAATCGCAAAAAATTGCATGTGTATTTTTTATCTCGGGAGTTAATATAGCTGAACAAATAAACCTTAAAGTAGTTATTAGAAGTAATATGTAGATTGTCGTTTATGCAATAACAAATAATGAAACGCGATTTCTGCCATCACCAGGTTACTATAATATTAACTAGGTACTTGAAGATGCCTCAACTATGTAGCTTCATCTATACAACCAAAATAAAATTGGAGTGTCTGTCTGTAATATTGAAATAACCGCTTTTTAAT
>DWPQ01002894.1:0-10090 GCA_018251795.1 Perichares adela | reverse complement strand
TAGGCCTTTATATATACACACACATAAATATACCGGTGTATCCAGTGTATTAGGGCAATTATCGTTCGCCAACCAATTCGGTTTGAACCATAGATCTAGTATATATTGACGTATAAATGGACCGAGGAATCATTTAAGTAGCCATCACTGATTTTGTGAAAATATACACTGACCTGTGCGTAATGTGTGGGTAACGTTAATGTGTACTAGAGGGATCGCTAAATATTATACAAGTTCACCTACTTATCTATACAAATAAATAAAATTGGAGTGTAACTGCTTTTTACTTAATGCATATACGAGTAGGTATATTATGTATACACGGTACATATACCAAAATATTTTTTTTTTATAACTTTTGTTTGTCTGTTGTTCCGGATAATCCGTGGAATGGCTGGACCTATTTTAGCGGGACTTTCACTGGAATAGGGGGCTGTGGCGCATAAAATAGGCTATATTTTATCTTAGATTTCCTGCGGGTACGCGATTTACAAAACTTTATGACACACAATGATTTCCACTCGGGCAAGGCCGCGCGCACAGCTAGTACTTTAATTGATTTGGGAACAGATTCCCTTGCAATATTCGTGTTCTGCCATGCATTCCTGTTATTTTAAATATCTAATTCGTTTATTCATCAGTGATAAATTGTTTTAAACAAAATTATTATAAGTATAGATTACGGTTACACGTAACCTTTCCCGTGAATACCGTAGGCAAGTTTTGCCAACCTACTTTTATAAAACCCCAGGTTGTAAGAACCAAACAACATTACAATACTGCTCACATACATTTCTTTGCAAGTTCAGACGTAAAAATCACAAAAAAATTATATTAACATAAAAAAATATTTTATGTGTGTTAACGTCGAGTGTGGGAACAGAATGGAACAATGGTGGACAAAAACCGCTTGCACCGGTTGTTAACACTAATTAACTCACTTAGCTCACGAACCAGCACCCATAGTGTTGTACGACCGCGTTCGGACTACCGTCGGGTTAAGTACCTTATGTAAAATGATATTCAATTTATTCCAAGTAGATTTTTACGAAGCCTTTTCGAAAATCAATTTCCACCATCACTTCTGCAGATCCTTTCCATAAGTAAGAATAAGATACATTTGTTCAGTCATACTAGGTACTCCTACAAAACTAGGCCCTGGAAGAAGAAGCGGTATGAAACTGCCAGGGAGTTATTTTAATACTCACATTTACAGAGAACACTTGTAGCTTTTTGTCTGCGTAGAAACCATCCAATTTGTACCCTTTGGTCTTGAAAATGTTTTTAACGCGACCTTTTAGTTTGCAATGTTTGTTATTTATGACATACCCTGTCAGGAGTTATGGCAAATTATTGAAGTATAATCGAGGGTTTCCTCCGACTCCGGCCTGCCTTCTTAGGACCTGCAAATCATTTCATCTTCTAAGCAAGGTTTCCTCGGCACGTAGTATGGGTTTCATAAAAGTTTTGAACTTGTCCGTCATAGCCGACAACGTCTTTGCCCGCTCCCCTGGGACTAAATATTTCCAATAGATATAGTATTTATTTATTCATATGATAAAAACATTTGAAAATAACCAGTTCTCTCCCAGATAAGGAACTTTTACTGTAATAGATGTGTGTATTGCTGTAATTGATATGCTGCTTATGCCGTTTCCTTCTCGGCCATGTTAAAGCATTTTTTCCAAATGGTAGAATAACTTACATATTACGTATTTTTAATTTGACCACATAGCATGTGGTGGGAATTAGGGTAATTTAGTGTCAACTGCCATCCGTCAAGAGATTCTGGTCGCTACACTGCCGTAACCATGATCCATTGAACTGGATCGCAATATCGATATATAACAATCGTAAGTACCCTTTACAGTTAGTAGTGTTCGCGATGATGAAAGTTTAAATCACTTGCACTTATCTTATCTACATTTTAAAAACGCTACCGCTTCATCTCGTTACGTATCCTCGCCTTATCGGCGGAGTAACGATCGCCCGTGATGTATTAAGTGCATCGGAGATTATCAACATAACTCATTGTTTTATTAAATATTTAATTTTGTGGACTTTCGGTCGACTTTATTAGTCGTGTGAATTAAAGTATGGGAGAAAGGCACTGGAATAATTCATTTTAGACGAGTTGGAACTTCAGTTATTAGAGAGCTTGACGAGCCAGAATCCCCCATTTTGATCCCCAATTGTTACAGTTTTGAACAGAATCCCCCATTTTCTGTTTTTTGTTACTATTTTTCCACGGACGTAAGAGTGTAAGAATAAGATCTGTCAATTCTGTTATTTTCGGTTTTCTTGCATCATACTGAATCTTGAGCGAAAGTGTAAGGGAGTGACCTTCCATTTGTGTTGTGACGGTGGTACCACGCTACCCAAAGCATAACAAGCATCAACCACCTGTGAAGTATTATCACCTTTATGAAAGCTTTTTAAATGGTTCCCATTTTAGCTCCTAAGGGGTTTTAAAAACTATTCTATTTTTAATCCCGTCAATTACGTTATCTTAGTGACGTGCCCGTAAACTGAATGTTCGAAAGTATTAACGAAGCCGCGATCGGTAGGTTAGCGAAGCGATAATCATTTATCAGCAATACGTAAGTGGCTTGCGGTGCATGAGGAAAGAACCGCGCAGAGGACATCCTTCGTACAAGTACTCTCAAACGGCGACGACACACTTCAGAGCTTCAGGTTTTCATTTACGACGTTATACGAAATTTTACTCGTATCTTGTATTTCGTTTCTCTTTGGCATAGTTAGGAAAGTTTTTTTAAACTAACAATTTGTCTTTTGTCCGGGCGCCGAACGTAATCAAGGTTTGTTTGAGGCTTTATTTACGTATACCTTTTGATTCGTCTACTACCGAAGAAACAAAAGACTAATTAATTAGTAACTAACAAGTCAAGCTCAAGGCAATTTACCGATAGAGCCATATATCTAGTTCTACCAAACACAACCCGTTTCTACCATTTATCAAAAACGCTAGAGTACTAATTCTGCTTAAATGCAAGAGCAAGATGAGCGTATTCAATCGCTGCATCAACATACCGATACGTTTGTCATGATACCTCAGCATGTCACTACGTTTATATAATATTTTATTTATCATGATTTATTGAGTTATATAAAAAGGATCGAATGTAGCACACTTTCTGTATCTTCTTTGCTCATGTGGCACAAGCCCAGACGCCAAAGCAGACACCTTGCGCAGGCTCAAGGGCAAAACAAACGAATTAAAGGTAAAAAAACGGGATCTCCGCAGCAGATGCGCGCGCGCGAAGCTGCGCCGGCGCGTGACCGTTGCGCGAATTTGCGCGCTCGGTCTACACTCGCGGTCAGGAATGTTCGTCGGACGAACACGCTAACGAATGATCTTTAGGTCTTGTATTAAAAACGAGTTATGTTACTTTAATTCCACATACTGTGTTTATTGTAGCTATTTGGTACCTTTATTTATTTGGTAGGTAGTAACTTTTACCGCCCCGACAAACAATTAAATGAAAATGAAATAAAACTCACATGAACATGATCCTTTATACAAAAATTTTATATCCGGTGTGGTAAAGACACTCAATAATTATCACTAGCTATCAAAATATAGGTAGTATTGTATAAAATTTACTATTATAAAAACTATCAGCATCCAACAAACTCAATAAATTATGCTCAAGTTAGTTAGGCTTTTCACTTAGGCACTGAATTTCAATCTGAACTTCAAGTCATCTGATATCGTTACATTTAACTTGTGTTTTGATTCAATACGAACTTAATCCACTTGTTATTTTTGTCGAGTAATATAATTAAACACATTTTTGTTACTCGTGTAACATTTTTGATAACTCGATAATGTGACTCCAGCTTTATAATGATCCGTTTACCGTACAATTTGACAGCGGACCATTCAACCGAAAAAATAATTACTGACGGATAAAACTATTCTATTTCCTACTAACTGACTACCCGGGTATGCATGACTGCAAGGTTTATTTATCTATGTAAACAATTATATTTGTAATATTTAATTTACTCACTTTTACAAGCATTGACGGCCTGGTGATGTGAACATAGATTTCCCGAACGGGATGCCCAGGTTTGGAACATGCATGTTATTTATCAAAAAGTTACGTGCGTGCTAGAACTCAATTATCACTTGGTCTAATGAAGGAAAGCATCGTGAGGAGACCTGTAATCCTGAGAGATTTTCATAAAGTTAACGGAGATGTGTGATGTCTGCTAATCTGCATTGCCTTAAACCCTCCGAATCTGAGATTAAACCCAAGACTGCCTTGCAACAATTATGTGTTCTGATGATGACTCTCTTACAAAAATTAAAGGCTTACAGAAGGGCTCGCAAATAAATAGTTTTGTATTTGAGAGTTTGGTACTTAGTTTACATTTAGATCTGTGTTAAACTCAGCTTTTGTCTTTTTACATTATTAGTATTTTACGGGTACTCACGATATATATACTTGTTTATTTGTTTGCCGATATTTCGACCCAGTTACATGGATCGTGGTCACGGCTCAACTGCAGTGGCGCGGAGTGGCGCCATATCGTGAGTACCCGTAAAATACTAATAATGTGTATAGTCCGCGATAATACCAGTTTAAAATCATTTGTCTTTTTAATTTACTATAACACACTGAAAACCAGTATTCGTGGTCGTGAGTGTCCCATGACATATGCTGAGTGTGAACCCTTTTCGTCGCTATATATTACTGTATGTAACAGTTTCTAATTGACGCATATTGTACTGTAATTTAGCGACGGAATAAATGCTTTCTTTCTTTCTTTTCTTTCTTTCTTTTATTTAATAACTGTAATGTTGTAAGTATACATTTAAAGCACCTTTCCAAAACAGTAGTAGAAGTAAAAATTTACGTGCTGTGTATCAGTGATACCAATATGAATAAACTATTTTATATTTGAAAACCTGTAACTGAGAAAATCACGTCATACGAATGTAATTTATTTATTAGACTTGGACATTTAAGAGACTGCTGTAAATAGTTCTGCTTGTTGTAATACATCTTTACTACGTGTTTAAATAGTCACAAATAAATATATTTCATTAGACTTTTGAACTTTAGATGAGTCATTCGAGTTGTTTCTGTTTTACGAGTTGGTTGAGGATTTCTGTAGGCCTCGTGTATACTGTCAGACTAACTGACAGGTGACTGTTTATCTCTGTTTCATGCTATAAGACACGGCAATGATTTCCAGGTCTAAAGAGTTCGTAGAAACATTCGCCAATATTAGACAATTACACACTTATTTGAGATTAGTAGACTATATATTTGGTAGGTACATTTTTTTTAACTAAACAAATATTGACACTTTCAGAGTTGTTTGGTTTGGCGACCACCGATGACGAAACGCAGTAGATGCAGAAATATGGATCTTACAGCTACCACCTTATCTTATAACTATTAGAACTCCACTTCCTTGATAATATTTAATTTTCAATGTTCCCTAATCAGGCAATTGTAGATATATATGATCATTAGTGGTCATTACAAAATAGAGTCATCTTTTTTTACTTTCATTAAGACTAGCTGTGCTCGCAGCCTTCCCCGCGTGAAAATCAATACGTCGCAAAGTTTTTCCCGCGGAAATCCGAATCCCGCGGGATTTCTAAGATAAAAAATTGTTAAGTTTACATAAAAGTAGTAAAGTACCTAAGTTACTCCTTATTACATCAGATATCTTCCAGTGAAAGTCCCGTCAAAATCGGTCCAACCGTTCTAGAGATTATCCGGAACAAACAGACAGACAGACAGACAAAAAGTTTGAAAACCGTTGTTTTGGTATATATACCGTGTATACATACATATGTGTTCAGTAAAAAGCGGCTATTTTAATATTACACACAGACACTCGAATTTTATTTAGTTGTATGGATAAGTTAGTGCTTGAACACGACCCACCTGATGGTGCCTAAGTAGTGATGTAGTCAAAATTGTGAAGTGAAAATTGTGAACTTACTAAATACCTTAAAAACACCTGCAAATATTCAGACTTCGCTGTCAGATTAGTAAAAAATGTCTACTAATAAAAGATTTTTTTTCGTTACGTGAAACAAATAATCAGACATTGAGAAATTAGAGGTTCCATTCTGAATACAATGCGTAGGTATCCAAGTTAACATAGTATAGCATTACTTGAGATTGTCTCCCAATATAAATACTAGTTATTTATGACGACGACGTCGCATAAAATACCTATGCACGTTTTATGTCCGCAATAAACCTTAATTTGTTAATGTGGTAAAAATATATTTATGTCACACATTAAATTATGACGTCGGTATAATTCTAGGAACCTCTATGTAGTAGTAGTAGTAACTACAGTTCTAGTACCAATCTACACCACTGTCTACCTGAATAGTATTCTTACTACAATTATCATTAAGAACTCATTCCTTAATCATAGTTCAATCTTCTCAAAATGAATGGGGCCAGTTAAGGCAAAGTTCACATAAGTCATGTGGATTCATTTCTTACATGGTTGATTTAGGAAAAGGACATCTGCCGAGACAGTTAAAGAAAGGATGCATTAGAATAGTCTTAAGGTGAAAAATCGTTCCCCGCTATACATAATCAACATCAGTTTGTAACACACAAGTTCTCTCACCCATGTTAGTATATCCAACCCACGGACGCTACTCAGCCAACCGCTTCAAAACCTGAAGTATCGAGGTGAAACTGAAAGGTGCGTAAGTGTTAGAATGTTAGTATAGAATAGTGCTGGGCAGAGTCAATAAACTTGGCTGGGCGGGCGAGGCTAGAAATAGCGCGGGCGAGACGGCGCGGCGGGTACCGACAGCAAATACGGCGAGAGTGCGAAAATTAATTTATGCAGTCTTTTGTCATCGACAACTCATCTTAGACCCATGGATTACATCGAGAAAATAAAACCGTAACACACTCAAATAATAAACAACTTAACATTACATAACCCTTACATCAATTCGATGTATCTCGAATAAATTCGAGTTAACTACGAAGATCAAGAAAATCCGAGAACGCAAGTTCCATTCCAGATAGATCTTTACTTAGGGAGATAAGTACATAATTTCTGCGCTTTTCAACGCAGGTATAACTTCGTTTGATTAGATCTTACTAATTCTTACGAAAGAAGTTACTGTTTAGAAGTCCATAAATGTGTGTGATCATTAAACGAATCTATCTTACAAAGTACTACAAGCAAATTCGCATCTAGCAGTGAATCTGGTAAGTGAACTGGACGTTGGAAGGAAATAGTCGCAAAAACCTACTTGCAGTGGTCTGCTATAGACTTTCAACCCCACCGATGTGAAATAAAGATGTTCTCATCGTAAAAATTTCCAATTGCACTATCATCACATGTTAAATCTCAGCAGCTAAACAGATTGCGTAACTTCATCGTGTGCATGAAAGAAATTAAATGCTCGTATTTTGTTTGTTTGTATATTATTCTGATGTTAATGTTATTTTGTGACATTGATCTTAATGAACCTGGTAAAAATTCATTAACACCGATTACTAAAAGTTTTATAACACTATATAAACCGCAATAGTATGATTTTGATTGCTAATTATGTTAATAACATAAATAAAGATCAAACCTTTAAGTAATTGTTTCAACTATCACTAAAACAGAACATGCTCTAAGTGTTCCAGTAAAAACCACCATAATAATATTTATAATAACACAATAAATATTTTAAACAACTCATTGCCCAAACGTTTCATACAAATCATCGTTCATTCATTCACTGTAGAGCCGAAGAGTGAAGATACATAACAGCGGTTATTGAAATCATTAGAGCTGTAACTACCGCCCATTAGAGTTGTTACTACCACCTATTGCTCGTCTAGTATCGGCCGAAACATAAACTTTTAAATCCTCATAACTTCGCCAATAGTTCGTATTTTATATTTATATTCCTGTTGGTCGATAATAAATATTTCCTATACGAACTTATTTTTAACCTCGCAGTCGTTTATCTCTCGCCGCGGAAACACTTTATCGAATGGGAGATGTTTCAGTATCTTACGTAACAGTATCACTTTTATTACTTTTCTTTCAGCTTCTTTGAAAATAGAAAGAACATTTTTTATTGATATGGCAATGTGCGGGAAAGGCCTAGTAATATTGATAACTGCAATATCACTTCTATGGCCAATGTTTAAGGGAGCTATTGGGCTTATTATCTATATGACTTTACTGTTTTTATTATCAACAGTAAATCAAATGTTTAAATCTATCTGCTATAACAATTGTAATAAAAATATTCGAATTTTTATAGCTTTTGAACTAGATTCTGAAACTATTTTTTTCGCTCGACTACAATAACTCTTAACATCGATTGTTTACACTCATACTGTAATTATTAAATACCTAATAGTTTGTAGTCTAACAGTCACAGAGGGATTGTCGCCTAAAACTTTGAATTGCCGTATTGACTCATTTATCTGCAAGATTTATGTGATTTTTATGAACATCGAAATTTTAAAAAAATAATAAATTACAGTCGGATTGTAAACCACTGATTGACATTAACAATTAACTACATGAATGTAATTTACGAGTATATGCCATATGGAATCTGCCAATCCAAAGTTGGCCAGCATTGTGAGAGAGCAGTCGTTTGCCCTACAGTGGATCATATATTGTTGCGATAATGATGATTATTATTTTGACACATTAATATAATGTCATAGGACTCCAGGTTACAATTGTACACTTTGATAATATAGAGAATAACTTATAAAATGTGATTGTAGACAACTACATAAATACAAGGACAGAATTTGAAGCATCGCGTAGGAAAGTTACGCTAAACTTTCTTGAGATTTCTTTAGATATCTTTAGAGAGATTTCTAGAGATTGATTTTTCTATAAAATCTACAATAAACCGACAGTAACATTTGTATTCATAACTAACTATTTAATAAGGAATCCTAGTAAAAGGCGGATTTTTCTTCTATTTTATTGTATTTATAGTCATTCGCATATTTAAGTATTTATTTAATTCAATAATAATTTGATATAGTTTTGTAATTAATAGGTATAATTGAGTATGTAAATTCAAAATTAATTTTGAATATTCGCTGTAAATGTGGAGGTACAATGTTATTATAGAATACTATAACTCATCACAAATTTAGCTGTTTTTATAAGCATGCACATATTGATGAAAAATTATAAAGTGTAGATATAATTTGGTATCAATAGTTATAAGTGTAAGTAAATACCACAGTAAGCAAGTAAGTGTAAGTAAATGAAAATCAGCAAAATGTTTGCGAGTGGAACAGTTTTGCGGACGCTACTCCGCGTCATTCTTTTCCCCAAGCACGCGTACGAATTGAGACATTCATGCTTTCATGCGATTGCAGACGAGTGGGTGTCGCGTTACGGGTTCTCACCGACATTATAATATAACGTGTTACAATACAAATATTATAACATGAGACACAAGTATTGTTACAATTTGTTGTGACAGACACTCGATTGGCGTGTACGAAATACGCACGTGATCAGCTTTAAGAAACAAATTATTTGTTTGTTTACATTTTATTGGAAAATTAAAATTGTTCCTCTTCTATGAATGCTTTGTCAGGGCAATTTTAATATAGTATTGATGAATGTTTAAATAACATTGAAGAATAAAAATAGTCAGCTCTGTAGCTTTACTTATTGGCTAGTTAGGCTTGTATTGGCAAATATTTCCAGAACTTATACCTATTTATTATTTTATTATTATTGCAAATAATCGATAGGTGGACTAATGAGACTGTTTTCCTCCACAATAAAACACCGTTTCGAGACGGTAGTAGAAGTGTAAATGTACCTATTTAAGTATATTTATAATACACATCCTTTGAATATCAAGTGGATATCATTGTTTTCTATTTCCATAGGTAGGTAGTGTAAAGGTCATGAGCCATTGGAAACTATGCATTATAAAATTAAAAATTGTAAAATAATTGCGTATTTTTCAATACACTTATGCACGTCATATTATGCTTTTACTACCGTTTCGAAAATATACTTTGTCATTGAGGAGAAAAAACGGCGAAAGAAACTTCTCAATACGTTAACT
>DWPQ01002893.1:0-10091 GCA_018251795.1 Perichares adela | reverse complement strand
CTGAGATTCCTACGGGAGCGGGACCTATGCGGCTGATACCTACGGGTCCCGAAGCGAAGCGAGGGCGGTTCACTAGTGTTATCTAAATCTGTTCCGTGAATTCCGTGTGATTACGCGCATAGACTACCAGTTACAAACATAGGAATTCCAAGAAAATATGTTTTGGGCCCTTACGCTTACTTCCAAGAAAAAAAAAGCACATGTACGAATTCGACGTTGTAACAATTTTATTATTGGCGGACGAATTACGAATTAATTCCGTCGACTCGCTTCGGATTGGCGAACATAATTGTGAACGAAGAAATAAAGGAAATTATTGAGTTATAATATGAATCTATGGGAATTGATGTAATAAGTACATCGTTTATTTCATTCATAACCCCTAACTATCTTCCTGCTGGGCTTGGGAGTCCGCGGTCGACCACGTAGGCCAAGTGCGAATTCGCAGCCCTCAACGTCCGAAAACATTGCGGAAAACTCTCAGATTTGCAAGTGTCTTCAATATGATTTTCATCACCGAAGCTATTGATAATTCATTTCGAATAAGCACAGTGTTCGAGCGCCTTCTTGTGTAGAAGCGACCTTCTTGTGTAGAAGACCAACGTTCAAACGACTAGGTTACCAATGCTTATTTTACATTTAGCAGTAACATTATATTTAGAATACCACAAAAGCCTATCCAGATTAAACCTATCCATAAAAAGAATATCCAGGTCAGTCTAATTCAATTCAGTTACATTTTAGGTCAAAAGTAGTTCAGGCAAAAAATAAATAACCCAACTTGTACAATATAAGTAGGTACAGAATTTTGAGTGTTTGACGGAGAAGAATAGATATGTCTGTCGCCATTACGACAAGGGTGAAGAAGAGTACAGATATAGAATATACACTCAGTACATTTTCATTTCTCTCTCGCAAAAATGGGTTTACTACGTAATTTTAATTAAGGTCAAACAAACTCACCTAATACCTTACCTTGCTTCTCCAAGCTCAATGGTAATTAAACAAAGATTTATTATTTAAGTACAAGAGTAAAGTGTAATGGTATTCTATATTTAATTTTTGTTAAATTCTGAGTACAACTGTATGCTACCTTTCATTATTTTATACGTACACTAGCTGTGCCCGCGGCTTCGCCCGCGTGGAGAGCTCCCAGTAGGTGAGATTTTTTTTAATTTATCGTTATATTTCAGTCAATTGACATAAAATCATAATGCACTATTGGCTATAACCTTCTCAAAGTATTGCACTATCTCTTAGTAAAAAAAAAACCGTATAAAAATCCATTCAGTAGATATTGAGAAAAAGGGCCACATACATGAGGAGACTTTGTTTTATAATAAGTATAGATAGATAGATATGTGACATTTATTCTTTATTATTATTACCACGTACGTTGTTTGCGGTATTGTGTTTTATGGCCAAATAAACGTTTTGTTCATTCTTTTTTGCTTTGTGGGATTAATTGAAAAATAATTAATTATATCGGTTACGTCATCAATGCATTCTTTAAATAAATGGATAGTATTATTAGATATCGATTCACAGTCGATAAACTGAGAATCGAACAAAAATACGAATTAACTTTAGAAAGATTATTAAATCTCCAATCTCGTTGAGAAGTTCCGCGACAAAGAAGTTTGACAACAAAGGAACTGGAAAACTTCTACTGTGACAAATTAAAAAGTTCCGACGGCCTTTTGTTTACTGGTGTCGTTTATGTTTACTCTTTTTATGTTAATGGCTGGTAAACAACCCCATGGTAACTGTTTAACGCATTTCTAACACCAGGGGCCGGACAAGAGAAGAAGCAACATCCGTTAATAGCATAAAGCTATTGCGAATTTTGGAAGAACTAGATTATGTTTTAAAGATATGACCTGGTAACTGGCACCCATCTAAAGTAGTATGGAGGATCATGACCCGGTTACTTCGAGAGGATATCCATAAATGAAATCATTTCATAAATGATTCATGAGCCACGTTCAGCACTCAGCGTTGCGCTCTATCAGACCTTGATAAATGGCTCCCAATCTCGAATACATCGCACCAAACCTTCGGCTGGAATAGGAATTGCGATACGAGTACTATGATAAATACCGGTATAGTTCATAAATGATGCATCAGTGACGTCACGCGACGTTGACGTGGGTCGGTGATACGTCACCTCACACCTTGATTAATAGTTCCCAGTCTTATCCAATCCGGATAAACCACATGAACTATACGCCGGGAATTAAAATAGGCGGAAGGTGCTGACAAAGTGAACAAATTGATGAACGACAGTATAAAAACGGGTGAGAAATGATTAATGACGAAGAAGAAAAATGACGCGAAATTTGTAGCACGTCAAATTCATAATAAATCTATGGTGTAATGGATCTATTAAACAGATAGGAAGTTGTATCTCATGATCGCACTTACCTGATCGACTTTCGGAGTCAAATCTGTCTACGACCCTTAGTTCCTACTGTAGGTCTTTCCACAGATTAGTTATGCTAAACTTGACTACAGGCCGAAAAGGTAGATCAGTTTGGAAAACACAGTCTCTGTCAATAATGAGTTTTCAAAACCCTAAGATAAACGTAAAATAACAATTTGTGGTGACCCTAAATGTTTACGCGGATAGGATGTGCCTATTGACATGAACCTTCCTTATAATTACGTTCAACGATTAGATAATAACGCTGTTCACTGGAAAAACGAGAAATCATTTAGTCCTCATAAGACGAGGATAAGGGACTCTAGTGTCCAAGTAAGCTATAGCCCAAATAAAGCTAAACTGCTTTCGGAAGTACAATATGAACTTTATAGTTGTTACAATTAAGTGTAGTTGTGTGTATATGAACTGAGTTTTTGATATTAGTGTAATTGTACAAAGAGATAACGTTTTGAAGCAGTTTTCACTTTGCATCACATTTGAACTTTGAACATTTGAACGATGAAAAACATGAGGCCTGCTAAAGTGGATCCCAGTCCGATGCTGCTTCCCAGTCTCGTGTCCAAATATGTGCTGGTTTGCTGGCAGCTACTTTTGTGGTAAGGTGTACTTTAAAGTTATGCTGTAAGTACTTAATGACGTTATGGAGATTATGCTTTAGGTACTTGATGACATTATAGATCTCATCTATAAAACGTACTTTGCTTATCTCAATCTTAAAGTTAACTATGACAGTTTTCGTATTAATAAACATTAGCTCGAGTCTGACCTTAAGTTGAGTGTCGCCCAATTTTGGTGGTTTACGAAAATGGTTAATGGTTACGCTAATCGCACAAAAATACTTGTCCATAGTGCAAGCCAAAGTCTAAGATCTATCTAATCTCTAATCTAAGTCTACGCGAGATTTAAAAACCCTAAAAATAGGATGTGTGGGACTTCATCCATCCAAGTTCAAACCAACTTCACGCACCCTGATGAACAACAGATGAAGTTATGGGGATCAATCCTTCTTGTTGGAGGTTGCTAGGCTCTGCACTATCCAGTTTAATCTGCAAGGTATTTACTATGGTAGAGATTTTACCCGACGCTTCTTTACTTGGACCCTTCTAGATTCAACCGTAAAATATTTTGCCCTGTTTCTACTAAATACAACCAACAATGGCAGTTACAGCTGATAATGAAATTAATGACACAGCCATGGGTCCGTGGTACAATTTACCATGCGATGGTCGTGCAGCCTGCAATGCGTCTATCGATTCCGTTTCATGGTGGTTATGGGGTTTGGACACGCTAGGTGCAGTATGTTTAATGACTGTCGGTCTCTTGATTTCTGTGAAATCTATACCCATAATAAAAGCGTGCCAGGACCGAATCTGAACATCAACTTCTATTTAAATTTGTTTTAGGTTATTATATTTGTATGCATCTTAATTCTTGCTATAATATTTAATAATATTGTGAAATAGAAACTTCACTCCATATCCAATTAAACGTATAATTTCTACTGATTAAGTAATAATGATGATATTGTTAAGAGCTATATTTCAGAGAATTGAAAAATCATTGAAATAAAGAGACGGACAGAAAGTCAGACAGACAAAAAATATATATTTTTCTCATACATATCGTTTATCAGCTATTAACATAAGGACAACGATTTTAGCAGTTAATAAACATGAATAAATATTATAGCGGTCATGGAATTATTACGTAAACAATAGGTTTCGTTAAGAGTAGCTTGCTCAACGCCCACATTTAGGTATACCCTCGCACCAAGATTGAATCACAAGTGGAAAGGTCAGTGTAGTAATAACAAGGAGAGGAATTACTTGCTTACGTTCCCGCTCGCCTACAACAATGGCCGTATTTTTAACCGAATAGAAAAAAGGAAGTTCTCAATTCATCTTTTTTTTTGTGGGGAAGTCGCCCGGGGCAGCGGCTGGTTATGCCGGACTTTTGCCGGCTAAACCCCACGGTGTTTCCTCTCGCACTGTATGACGGGAACACGGGGACCGCTTCCGCATACATCCGCGAACCCGCCTGTGCCCGGCCCGTCCACAACATCTAGCAAGTCGCGCCGGAATCACACAAGCACGCCTTACCTTCTTGGGCCCCATCCGTAGAGCGACTTTTCATCTTAGAAATCCCGCGTGATTCGGATTTACGCGGGAAAAGTTTTGCGACGCATTGATTTCCACTCGAGCAAGGCCGCGGGCACAGCTAGTTCTAAATAAACTGAATCCCATCGCTGATTCACGCACCAACTTCCTCCAGAACTAAAACTTTAAACTTAGTATTTCAACCAGTTGGCTTAAACTCACGTAGTTATCAAGTTTCCGATTGTGAAGTTTTAGTTCCGTTATGATTAATATTTTATACTAGCTGTGCCTGCGGCTCTGTTCGCATGGAAATTAGTGTGGCGCAATGTTTTTCCCGCGTAAATTCGAATCACGCGGGATTTCGCGTAACTCTATTACTCGGAATTTCTAGTAACTTCTTACTTCACCAGCTAGACAGACAAACAAAAACTGTAAAAAATGGTATTTTGGTATACCATGTACCGTGTACATAATATGCATTAAGTAAAATTACAAACAGACACTCCAATTTTATTTATTTATCTAGATTATTTGTTAAGCAGTTCGATTGTACCGAGTATTTCTAAATTCATTAATTACATTTTCAGTCTGTAAGCTAACATTTGATATACCTAACGTTAACATTTAAGATGAGAACGATATCCGTTGATTATTTTGCGATGTACGTTGCCCTCTTTTATTCTCGAGGAGGAACCTTCAAAAGGTCCTTCGTGCCGTGGGACTGACACAGGTGTATGTGGGATTTGACCTGACTAAAACCCCCGGTGGCCTTTCATCAGCTGCTGCTGGTAGACGGTTTGAGCTCCAACTCTACCTACCCGCAACCATAAAAGCCCCTTGTAGTCGCCTCTTGCGACAGGCAGGGGAAACCGTATTCTAATCCCGAGCTACAGGGATGCGATGTACATTGCCTAAAATAGCTTTACAAAGCCCGTTCGTACTGACTGATATTTTGTCACAGATAAATATTTTTTCCTGGGTCTTTGCAAAGACATCCTTGATAGTGACGTCTGTTTGTGGGTCTGAATATTATCTACATTGAAATGTTATGATTAATTCCGAATAATTCTTCGTTTAATTTAGTACCTACCTTTGTTTTAGTAACACGAATGTTTTGTATTTCATTGTGCCTTTTAACATCGCAAACCGCATAGCGACCGCGGCATGTACAAACTCATCAATTCGGCTAAGGGCTGTCACATATTTTGAGCCGTTAGCCCCACGGGTACAAACGAACGGAGCATCCCCAAAGTCGGGTCACACAACGCATAACAAACCTTCAACTATTGTATGCTTATTTATTCTTTAATGAAAATTCCAGTGAATCACAATAGGCGAACTTACTCGTAATGCTATGCAGCTTCATAATCTTGAAACCAAATACTTTGAATAGTTTTCTTCTGTTTATTTTATAAAGAAAAACTTCATACTGCAAACTTTTGAAATGGGAATTTAGATTGCTTTTTCCTTATTCATTATTTTAGTATAAGTTCATGCTTGGAAGTTTGTTCTTGAGTGCAATAATACATTTTGTATTGATTAATCACAACTCTTGACTGTCTCACTGCTGGGCAGAGATGTACCTCTTGCATTGGGAGGGCAGGAGTCATGGTCTAATACGCTCCCCAAGAGTGAGTTGGCAGTCTTCATACACCTTCGAAAACATTATGGAGAACTCTCAGGTATGCAGATTTCCTCAAGAAGTTTGACAACAAGTGAAAATTAATTTCTAATGAGAACATTACTTAAATATTTAAAGTAAAATGTAGTAGAATATTTTATTAAAGCATCTTCTTTCAAGTTTGGAGCATTATACATATATTTTCCAAAGAGATAACATTAACAGACAACAAACACGACTTTATAAAAATTAAAAAAATTGGATTTCCGAATATAATGCTATATTAAACATTTAAGTTAACGCAAGAAAATTCTGATTATCCTCAACGAGACGACGATTTTTTCCCAGCCGACCTCATTTCCATCATTTGTCGTATTTCAATATATTTTGTCCCGAGAACCTATCTCAGCAGCAACCTATTTTACAACACAAAATTAAACAATCCTAACCCGATTAACATTCCCAAGCTCAATCTTTTAGAAAGACGTTTTTATTTCCCTAATTTAACGTATTCAGACGTTTTGCTGTCCCGCGACTTATCTCAATAAGCAGCCTCTTTTCCTACAAAAAATAAGTAGTCCAAAAACCTGTCGTAGCTTTTGTGAAAAAGATGTAATTTTTATTTTACCGCCGACCCCGTTTCCCTCGTCAGACGCGTTCAGATACGTAGCAATCACGAGGACTTGCCTCAACAAGCAACCTCTTTTAACACTAATTACTCATGCATTTCACCTTTAAAAGCGCCTGAGCCTTCTTCTATATTTGAGGTCAGTGGTTAGTGCTAGGCTGCAGATATTTTACTGACGTTGTATCGTGTATAACCTAGATTTATACAGAAAAATTCCGGTTAAATAGAAAAGGTTGCGCTTTGAATAATACTGATATACAGAAGTACTGTTTGGTATACTTGCAGTTATACGTATGATTTAATTTTAAAATAATAGTTATTTTATTGTTAAAGATGATGCTTACGTTTCAGTGTATTGAGTCCAAGGTTTCATTAAACTAAAATTTCTTAGAATGAAGCTATGGTTTCCAAAAACAAAATAACTAATACGTATATCTTTTCTTTTCAGGTGAGTACCGGAATCTCCATAGGTATAAATGAACCCGCACGGTGAGTTTTTTAGGTAGGGAACTAATAATTTAATATGTAAGGGATCCCCTAATCGTGGTGTACCCGCCGAGGAACAGACAAAGTCATGGCAATCCAGTAGGAGTGATTGGACATCGCTGGGCTTACCACCCATTTTAATACCAAAAGTGAATCTTGGTGATAGTTCTTTACCTACCTGGCTTCTATTTCTTGGTGGGAGAGTAATACTTTCTTTCCAGATTCAATCGTGAAATAATTGGACGTGTGTAGTTTTGAAAGCCAGTAGTAAGCGGGTCTTCCGCTTTCTTCTTTTGTTTCTTTCTTCTGCTTTCTTATTGCCTCTGGCCCGTTTATTCTTTTGTCGGTTATTGAAATAAAAAGGGCCTTGAACTTGGACTTTTACGGTTCTTCACATCATGTTTCCTTTGAAATGTGTCCCAGATATAAATCCACGTTAAGGAGTGACATAAAACAGTCCGGCTCTTATAGCACAGTTTAATGCCCTGTATGTAGCTTTAAGACCCTTAATCCCGCAGATAACGACGGGCGTCCTTTACGATGTTTCAAATAATCCTTGACCTTAAAAGTAAGCCTATGTCGCTAGCCTGAAATTCATATTTATAGAATGTTAAGGGTGTAAAGTACTCCTTCAGTCATCTGTACTTCAGTGTAAGTGAATTTTACCTACTCGCAATGTGTTTCTGTAATACTTTAATCAATTATTATCACTACCCATAGTTGTCCCATAATGAGTTCAGGTTTCTTTTATTACCTACTTTCATATTGAGAGGGCTTAGGGTCACGCTGACCAAATGCATTTGGATTGACTTCATACAGCTTCGAGAACATTACGAAGAACTTTAATTGAATCAGGTTTCTTCACAATGTTTGCGTTATACGCACATAACTTTAAAATAAATTGGTGTGTGGTGTGATGGTCGAAACAGGACATAGTGTGGGGGACAGACGCTCAAACCTCAAATCGGTATTTAACCCCAATCAATATGCATAATGTAACATTAGTTTTTGTGAAGATACAATGATATATTCAAGTAATTGTAGTGTATTTTTTTATTAACAATACAATTACTTTAAGAGTCCTTTTACTCCCTTATGAAGTCATTAACGTAAGTAAAATATGTCGTTTCATATTGTATACGAGGTTTATTATTATGTATCTTTCGAACGAGAGCGGCAACGGATTCTATTGCGGTGCAGCACATTTGCATAGCTTCAGAGTTCTGCAGTCGTATCGTGCGGCTGATTTATTAATACTGACGTAAAGCAATCACTTGCATCGTGCCGCTCAATTGCATTTGCATATTGTTCAGACCTTTGAGCATTTGGCTTCTAATATTGTTTAAGCTTTCGAGAGCAAATGTATTGCTACTGAATTTTGCATTTCGTAATATTTATCAATGTAGATTTTGGCTTTGTTCTCGTATTCATCGTAAGTGTTCATTGAGAGTTATTTTTATTTTTGTTGGGGAGTTAATTGAGATTCTTTTAAAAAGTATCCATTTTTTAATTAAAATTCGAGCTCGTAAGTTATTTGTCGTTTATTCTCAACGGTGAATATAGTTGAGGCTATTATATTAATTCAAACTTCTATAGAGTTACACTGATTGAATAAATGTTTCTTCTTATTATAAGCGATTTTGGTAAAAAAAACTTTAGGCTTGGTTTTTAAAATACATATTTATCAAGTTGAAAAATTCGACTTGATAAATGTTGCTTCAACCAACAGTGTGTAAAAATATGTTCCATTTCATTTCTTTGCAAACATATATAAATTGCTAGCTTTCGTGTGCGAGTGATATCTAAAATTACCATTTGTCTTTACTATTCAAGTATTCTTGTTTAGCTCGCCTTCTATGTATTTCCTAAAAAAAATAGAATTTATTAATATAAAACGTTGCCTGAAAATAACGGATGTTTTTCCACTAGACGCAATTTCGTTAAAGGAATGCAGAAAATGTTTAAGTTATTTACAAATATTAGCTTGTCTCGTGCAACCACAATTTCTTTAGTGTCTAAAAGAGACTGACTTCGCGAACCATACGACATATACATGAAGTTTTCTACACAGATTTCGTGAACTACAACAGCTGACGCTCTGATTTTCAACTCTATTTGCATGAATACAAAGTTGGTTATGTACGATCATGTGACTAATTTGAATCCTGTTACGTTGCATTTCTAATTACTAGCGACGGAATGAATAAAGACCACTTGTACTCTGTTTCGAGTACATTTTCAATTGCCCATTGCTTTCCAGTTTTCCAATTTGGTCGCATTGCTGAAAAATCCAAGGATTCACTTGTACTGAATCTATCTCTATCTCTTCCTGTAAATCAAATTAGATCTTTGTAGGTAAATCTTCTTTTACCCTCTCCTTACTTAAACGTACTGTTAAAGAAATTAATTCTAATTTATTTTCAAACTAGCTGTGCCCGCGGTTTCGCCCGCGTGGAAAGCTCCCAGCAGGCGAGATTTTTTAACATTAATCGTTACATTTCGGTCAGTTGACATAAAATCGTAATGCACTATTGCCAATAACCTTCTCAAAGTATTGCACTATCTTTTAGTAAAAACCACAACCGTACAAAAATCCATTCAGTAGATTTTGTGTGTATTTTTGAAGGCACATCAAAAAAAAATGTTATTAATAAAAATGAGTTGTGCCACCCGTATCACTTAAGGATATGAAAAATAGTTTACAACCTATTTGTCAAACGTACCGAATATACCAATATTTCATAATAATCGGTCAACCTGATTCGGAGATGTTTGGCAACTAACACTGTGACACGAGAATTTTATATTTACAGATTT
>DWPQ01002892.1:0-10096 GCA_018251795.1 Perichares adela | reverse complement strand
GACCATTCGCTATGGGTTATCAAGTCCCACGCGAGTAGAGCCCATATCTGAGGGCACTGCCCTCAGAGGACCCGGGTTGCGTTTTTTTTGGAGATCCCGCAGTCCTCCACTTAGCGTTGAGGAGGGCCACCGGGGAGGATCTTAGTCAAATCCCTCATACCGCTGTTTCGCTCCCACGGCACGAGGGACCTTTTGAAGGTTTACCCCTCGAGAAAAATAATAGGTTTTTGTACTGATTACTTACGTTCAGGATATCATTTTTGTTTTCTTATTCCTTCAGATCAATGTCTGGAGCTTTGCGAAGACAGTTCGGGAGAGACATGCGGGGTACGTGGACAGGTTATCATATCTTTGCTCTCGCGGGATGGGGCGAGAGGTGAGCCGGCATCAGCGGCGGGAGAGGGTTCGCCGCTAGCAGTTGTTGGACCCGCAGGAGAGGTCCGCGCGCCCAGGGACCCTCCTATCAACTCCAGTACTTCCAACCTACCACTGCCACAGCATTGGGAAGAGAGGTTTATTTCTAGTGGCCGGTACGTATATTATAAAGATGTTCTATGTAAGATTGTTTTTTATCAAACTAGCTGTGAGCGCAGATTTGCCCGTGAGGAAATCAGTTGTTCACAAAGTTTTTCCAGCTTAAATCCCGACCCCGCAGAAGATCTAAGATTAAAAGTAGCCTATATGATGTTCCACAATCTCCTCTATCTTCCAGTGAAAGTCCCGTCAAAATCGGTCCAGACGTTCCCGTGATTAACCGGAACAAACTGACAGACAGAGAGACAAAAATTGATAATTTTGGTATATGTACCGTGTATACATATGCATTTAGTACAAAGCGGTCATTTTAATATTACGAACAGACAGTCGAATTGTATGTATTTAAATAGATTATTACACATTTACGGGTTGTTTCATAGTATCTCTCCATTCAACTCGGACTTAAATTATCTTAAGGAAAAATTGCAATATTATACAACATGTGATAAAATACTGCGCTCGTCAAGAAATCTCAGAATTGCTATCTTGCAGTATAAATAACTTCTTTCTCCTACTATTTCTTCACCATTCAATTTACACAGCCATGGGACGCCTTAGTAGATCCGGAAGATAAAGTCTAAGAATTCGTTTAAAAGTATTAGACTGTAATCTAAGAGTCCTGTTGACATTTTGATGTCTTAATAAGTATGTTTCTATGTACATTTGTTTGCAGTCACTTGAACATACTTTGTTGTTTAAATTTTCATACTTCTATTACTCATATTTGCAACAAAACTAATTTGACTAGAAAACTAAGTTGACTAGTAAGAACCGCAATCAGACATTAAGATCGTCCACTGTACATTTAAATAAAATTGTAGATAAAAACAGCAATGACTTAGTACAGAACCTTTTCCGCACGCGGGGCTCGACTTCGAATCCTATCCCTCTAATGAAAAGAGGAAAGTAGTAGCGCTGACTAAACTATTGGCCACGACCCTCAGTCATGAGTAAGCGACTAGGAAGATAAAACAAAATAACCTTCATGAAGTTACATGAAAACAAAACCACGTAGGCTAAATGCGAACACCATTTACTACCAGCTGTTGGCGATGATAAGGCGAGTTTTGTCTCATGGCTTTTGCAAAATATTTATACAATAATAGCTGACTATAAGTGTAGCGACGTTCGGTTGTTCGAACGCCTGTTGTTCGTCATATAGCAAGTCACTTATCGTTGTATCTGATCGTTTCGCTATGTACATTATTTGTAAATATTACCCGGTTTCCCGTAGGAATTAAGCATTTTTCCGCGGTAAAAAGTAGCTCATGTTCATCACGGATAATGTTGGATGCTAATGGTAAAATATTTTTTCAAATCGGTCCAGTAGTTTCGGAGCCTATTAAAATATACAAACAATCAAATATTTCGCCTTTATAATATTAGTATAGATAATAAAAGTAACGTTAACAATTTAATTTCCAGGCCATATTACGTGAACCATGCGCTTCGCCGCACGCAATGGGAGCGACCCACGGAGGCGAGCAGCCCCTCGTCTCCACCCACCTCGTCGCCCCCTTCGTCCCCATCACCCCCTGCGGCCACGTCGCCCGTGTCCCCCGTTACTCCCAACACTCCCACGTCACCCATACTGCCATCGACGCCAGTGTCGCCAGTCTCGACTGTATCAGAAACCGATGTTAGCCACGCTACTTCTATATCCTTAAGGTAAGGTATTTTAAGTCTTAAATGTTTGTATCTATGTTGTCTGGGATTGACACATGATTTGATTATATCCACACCAAGTATAACTCGCCAGGAATGACACAAATAATTACTCCTTCTGCTTAGCGTGCCGTACACTAGCAGTAGTTAAGCCTTGTCTTTGCGGGGATTTCGATATAATTGTTGGCACTAACCACCTCAACAAAGCGAACTGAATTATCGTGGTAGAGTATTGTTTTGGTCAACTTACTTAAGATCAAAGTGTCTAACTCTTAAATAAAACAAATAATAAACCCCGAATGGGTTTAACGGCTGTATAATAATGGGACTACTTAACAAAACACATTCAACAATAAGAAAAGGTGTTTCTGCCTTGTTATAATGTCTAGAAGTTACAAGGTTCCTACTAAGTTAGTATGCTTTACCATCCCAGATAATACCTCCACTTACCCCATCAGGTGAAATTGTAGTCAGGACTAACTTATAAAAAGTAAAAAGACAGGTCATCTAAAAATATTTTTTTGCTTGCGTATCTATTCCTTGAAACCTTTTTGTCGATAAGAAATAAAATATTAAGATTTTAGATAAGGAAATCTATCGATACCTGTTTAGATTATTTATCGAATATTTCATGTGTGTGCGCAATATTGTCTTGTTTCAGTAATGAAATAATATTTTTGAATTCTGTTCAAAAACAAAGCACCTATTGGAAATTATTGGTAAATAGACATAATGATATGATTTTGAATTGATTAAAAATATTTAATTTAATAAATTAGTGGTCTAAATGCATTCGTCGGGTTGGGTTATTTACAATACCTTTTCCCTTTAATCTGTAAAAACAGTACAATGAGAGCGTTTGTGTAAATGGTCACACAATTTAAATGTTTATTTAATTTACTAGCTGTGCTGAGCCCGCGTGGAAATCAGAACTTCGCACAATTTTTCCCGCGTAAATCCGAATCCCGCGGGAATTCTAATAAAGAGTAGCCTAAGTTACTCCTTATTACATCAGCTATCTCCCATTGAAAGTCCCGTCAAAATAGGTCCAGCCGTTCCAGAGATTAGCCGGAACAAACAGACAGACAGACAAAAATTACAAAAATGGTTATTTAGTATATGTACCATGTGTAAACGGTTTTATTTAGCTTGCGCTGTTTTTTTAATGTTACAAACAGACACTCCAATTTTATTTAGTTGTATGTATTATGTTCGTAGGCCAGAACCCCAGCCGCAGACAGCGGTAC
This sequence comes from Perichares adela, assembly GCA_018251795.1. Taxonomy (NCBI): domain Eukaryota; kingdom Metazoa; phylum Arthropoda; class Insecta; order Lepidoptera; family Hesperiidae; genus Perichares; species Perichares adela. Next base: position 6,647 of record DWPQ01002892.1, on the reverse strand, counting down.
GAACGAGACAGAGTTCCACTCCGTCTTCCCCTGCAAGCCTCACCACGCCCGCCACACAGACTACACCTATCGCAGCTACTGATCTGCCGCCAGGATATGGTAACATACTTGTCACCACATAAATGAGCGGACAAAAGGGCTAACTTAAAGCCTAATGGCATTCTCTACCAGTCAACCACTCATATGTAATCGGATGGAAGGTGCTACATATACAGTGAGGTTGGCATGGATTCGAGGCCTGGATTGCAGTGATGCCGTTGATGTTATTGACATCCATGGGCGGCAGTGACCACTAATCATTAGGTGGCTTGTTTAGTTCCTGACGTTTACCGGTGTCTAAAACATAATATAGCCTAGCAATAGGGTCAGTATTCCGTACGCGGGGCCCGGGTTCGAATCCAGCACACGACTAATTGTGCAAATTAAATTCATTAAATTTGGCGAATGTTTCTACCAGCTAAAAGTTGGGATAGTAAAGTTTTTACTAAAAAGAAAAGAACCGCTACCTTTGCAACAAGTGATTGATAGGTTATTAGAAATGTGGCATAATATGCACATCTATTTTTTTTAAAGTTGTGTGTACTTTCCACAGTTTACACATACATTATATAGGTTTCTTAATTATTTAAGTTAGTAACGCCTCGATAATGCCTTTTGTGTTGCCGAGGTCCATAGGCGGCGGTGGTCACTTGCCATAAGATAGCAACGGAAGTGAGCTCGTTTGTCAATCGCTAAAAGACATACATATTTTGCTTTGTTCGTTTAGAGATGCGTACAACGGCGCAAGGGCAGGTATACTTTTACAACCGATCGACTGGCGCGTCGACGTGGCACGACCCACGCGTGCCGGCACACCTGCGGCACTGCGCCGCGGCCGCCGGCCCGCTGCCGCCCGGCTGGGAGATGAGGCACGCGCCCTCCGGCAGGGTCTACTTTGTGGACCACAACAACAGAACTACGCAGTTCACTGACCCGAGGCTAGCGCTCTCTGCTAGAGTTGTAAGTCATCATGTCTTTATAGTGTGCACTAAGGCGATGTTATGTTTATACCCAATATGTGTACGTAACACACACACACACACAAAGTTTTCCACGGCTTCCAAACGGACGCGCTTTAGAGTCTCATGTTGCAGAACGAACTGAACCCCCACCCCCGGTAACGTGGGTTGTCTTTTGTGTTATGAACGTCCGGCATGAATGGCGGTAACCATTTAAAACAGAGGACCTAGACAAAATTATCTTATAAATGTATGGTAATGACATTCGTTGCGAAAAGTTGTTACAGTAATTTTTAAGATGTCCTATAGCATGAACTAACTATGTACTAAGATTTGTGTCTAAATCTTTAAGAGTGTCCGTGTGATCATTTAAATGTTAATGTAATATATTTACAGCCCGCGACACCGGACACCGCACCAACGATCCCAGGCAGCAATCCACCGTCGGTGAACAGCTCGCCGCCCGCTACTGGGATGTTGCCAGTACCACCGGTGGCTCCCGAGCCCACTGATGCGGACGCGTTGCCCAAGTACAAGCGTGACTTGGCTGCCAAGGCGCGAGTGCTCAGAGCGGAGCTTACTGCACTACAGCCGCAGACTGGACACTGTAGAATTGAGGTAAAACATTTCTTCGTCAATACAACCCATGACATTAACAAAGACAATTTAAATGATACATATTTAATAACTAAGTCTACCAGTTTATTTATTACACTTAGATTGAGAACAAGAAATATTACAGTATATATTGTTGTAAAAAATGTGCTGATGAGTTTCTTTCGCAAATGATAAAGATTTCTTCCTCTTTTTGAAACAGACTAGGAACGGTACTGAAAGTGTACAATTGCGTTCCTAAAATTATCTATAATACCTATATTATATGAAGAAATAATTAAATTTTTTAATAAGGACGTCCATTGGCGGCAATGATTCGTTTGTCGGCTATTCACATAAGCTATAACAAAAAGGAGATCATTGCATGAGACTACGTTTCTTTGAAAAGCTGTATACCCGTGTCTTAGCCGAGACTTAGATAAGAAACTAAAATTTGACAGGTATCACGCAACGAAGTGCTGGAAGAATCGTACCGGTTGGTGATGAAGCTTCGTGGTAAGGAGCTCCGCAAGCGGCTGTTGGTGAAGTTCCGCGGCGAGGAGGGGCTGGACTACGGCGGAGTGGCGCGCGAGTGGCTCCATCTGCTGGGCCGCGAGCTGTTCAACCCACACTACGGACTGTTTCAATACGCGAACGCCGGCGATGACAGATATGCGTTGCAGATTAACGCTGATTCTGGGGTGAGTAGTGTTGTACATAATAACCTATGTAAGTATGCATAAGCAAGTTGAATGAACCTACTTGTTAAGCCAGTAACAAAGGTGGTAAGAGACCATGCTTGTGTATGAAGTGTTTGTCCTTTAATCTATCTGAGATCCATTAAAAAGTTTTTTTTTCTATATTAAAGTTGGTGACAGTTTTAATGTGGCCAATTACAATGCTTATGTGAGCTATAATAAAAAAAAATATAGAAAATACTAGCTTTATACATAAACTGATATTATTATTAGCATGGTTTGACGACGGGTCTATTAAGATTTTATGCCTCTATTTCATAAAATGTTGCTGTTATGAAGAAGGAGCGGCACATGTAACTCAAAAGTATAACATTTTTTTACTCATTATAAAGGTTTATTTATATGAATATATACAGGTAAATCCCGAGCATCTATCGTACTTCCACTTTGCGGGGCGCATTCTCGGCGTGGCGCTGTTTCACGGCCATCAACTGGATGCGGCTTTCACAGCGCCTTTCTACAAGCAACTTCTCGGCAGGCCGATAACTCTGCGAGATATTCGCGACGTCGATCCCGAGCTGCATAGATCGCTTTCGTGGATGCTGTAAGTACAAGTGAATGCATGCTCATAGTGGTTGTTGTGCTCTGTACCACCTAGTTTAATTCCGATGATATATGTGTTGTAAGGTTTCATCGTACCAAGGCTTTTTTTAGTTTAGCACTCACCTGAATAAATTTAAGTGTTGATAGCAGTGTCCAACTCTGTCAGTAATAAGTATGACCCCACTTCCTTTTAGTCAGTAGCGCATTGGTAATGCCTTTGGTGTTTCCGGAGTCTATGTGGTTTGGTGGTCACTTGCTATGAGATAACAATGGCAGGTTGCTCCTTTGTCGACTGCTAACTTAAGAAAAACAATGCTCGCCTAACAGGGGTCTGTCATGCCAGATGGATATAGTGAAAGTACTGTCCGCTGATCTGATGCGTTTATTTTTTGGCACGATAGAGACACCTCAATAAGTAGTAGAAGTGATACTGTTGTATTTTTAATTGTTTAGCATAAGTAGATATTTCAAATACAATTGAACAATTTCAGAGATAACAGCATAGCAGGCGTAATAGACACTACATTCTCAGTGGAGTGTTCATCGTTCGGTGCAGTGCGAAGCGTGGAGCTGAGGCCCGGTGGCACCAATGAACCCGTCACCGATACGAACAAGCGCGATTACGTACGATTGTACGTCGCGCATCGCTTCACTAGAGGCGCCGAGCGACAGTGGCTCGCTCTACAACGCGGTCTCGCTGACATCATCCCGCCGCAGCTACTTAGGCCTCTGTCACCCCGAGACCTGCAACCCTTACTCGCAGGTAGAGCCGATCTCGACCCCGCCGACTGGCGACGCCATACCCGACTCAAGCACGTCAACCCTGACGCTCCGATCGTTAACTGGTTCTGGGAGATTGTCGAAGAGTTCGACGCCGAGATGCGCGCTAGGCTATTACAATTCGTAACCGGCTCCAGGAGAGTCCCTTTGGCGGGATTCCGCGCTTTGCAAGGCTCGACGGGCGCCGCGGCGCCCCGACTGTTCACGCTCCATCTCGTCGCAGACGCCTCCCCCGACTCCCTTCCAAAAGCACACACTTGCTTCAATCGACTGGACTTACCACCGTATCCGAATAAGGAAAAATTACACGACAAACTGAAACAGGCAGTCCTAGAAACGGCAGGATTTGCTGTCGAATGAAATGTGCATTCGATTATTGTTGTTGTTCATGTATAATATGTGGCTTGTATAATATCGCTCCCGGCTGTAATATATAATTATATTTTATCCCTATACTTGCGAATATTTGAACCATGGCAAGCAAACTATTTGTTCATAAATTACAAATGTGATAAGACTGAATTTTTGAATGGATCGAACATGACAAAATTATGTAGGTAACTCATTTTGAGTGCTTCAATTTGTTTGAGCGTAAGTTTGAACTCGAAGATTTGATAGAATTTATGATGGATGTGCCTGTACATAAAATCGAATTGGAGGCATATATAATGTATATAAAATTTTACAATTAAATCTATTTTACATAAATTATCATGATATAGTAATTGGAATTATTAACATTGAAGTGCTAATTCGCTATATCCACATGTATAGTTGATTATTATATATACACACAATTTAGTCAAATTAAAATCGTACCTGCATTATTTAACGTTCGTTAAATTAAACACATGTACAGTATTGAAAAGCTTATAAGGCCTGCCATGCTCAAATAACGGTATACATTGATATCATAGTTCTAAGATGCAAGTGTAATCCCTTAGTATGATATTGTTTAAACATATTTATTAGCAACTGGATGCATTAAATATTTGAATGATGTTTTAAGTGATAGACATGTGTCATACATTTGTTTTTATGCCAGTGAATTAATGTTGGGACCACTTGCAGTTAAAAGGAGCAATAGTCTATTGTAATTGTAAACGTCAGTATTTATACAAAAATATTATAATGTTATTCACGTATTGCACCCACTATATACTGAAATGGTCTTGTTAGCATATGATTTGTATATAAAATGAATATTTAGTACAAAGCACAAACATGTATACTGTCTGAAGGGCAGATACCTACTTATGTATCTTTAAATTCATTTCATGTAGTACTTATATGTGCAAATTGTATAAGATTGCTCATTAACCGGGTGCCTTATTATTTGAAACGATTCTATAATATATATGTAAATAAACATTACAGTAACATATATTTAGTAAAATGAACTATAAATATTTCCTTTCAATTAGTTAATTTTAATGTATTCATATGAATTGTATGTAAAAATATTTAGGTGACTTGAATGAAGAAACCATATTTATAACAAGGATTGAGTGCCTTTTATCTGTTAATTTTTGGCTTAGTAATATAGTATGACTGTTAGTGATATGAAATGATTTATTAAGGACATAACTGTATTAAAATATACTGTAATATTTTTGCACAATATATTTAAATTACCAAGCTACTGTTATTTTTTTCCACTTGCCAATGCCAACAATGCCAGAAGCTCGTGTCAACTATGTGTAAAGCTACATGTAAGAAGAGGTTTCGGTACAAAATATTAGAAAAAAAACTGATTCTTGTCTTCGGCCTCTTAGTCCAGTAATGATCACTGAATGTAGAGTGTGGGGTCCTAGATTTCGCTTCGGAGCATAATGTACAAATACACCCACATTCACAAATGTAAAAGATCTTTTTCATTTATATTTTTAAGAATAAAGTCAGATTTGAACCCTAACCATATCGGAGGAGCACTAGAAATATCTTTGTTAAATAAAAGGTACATTAAAAAAAATACCTTAACCTGTATTTCCACGGTGAAAGAGCCCTTACTTTTTGAAGTACTTTTTGAGAGCGGTGCTCATTTCGCGTTTTGTTCATTATGCTCCGTAGCCCTAGGTTTCATATAAGTGTCGGATAAATGTTGGTTTTTTGATCACGGGTGTTGGTAATACTCGATTAAATGTATGTCCGGGGTTCAGTATCAGAATCGTGCGTGAATGTTATCACATCACCCAGGGCAGTACGTACACCTAATTACTAACGTAATGACTACGTTCTAGCAAGCATTTTACTAATGTGAAACATTGTCGGGCGTAGATTACGCTTTATTCGAGTTTGAGCTACGTTTGAATGTCCAAATATAAATGAAGCTATATGGTTGGGTTGGTGGCACTTGGTGGGTTCTATAATTGGTTAGGAAACCGCGTTATGTCAGTTCTCCAAACTACAAATGTAGAAGAAACTTCAATTTTGTTCATCAGAATAATACAAAAAATCATTTTTATTTTCCCCTTATTATTATTTTACTTGTGGACCCGGCAGACTTTGTCCTATCCGGAAAAGCAGTGACTTCACCAAGACAACCTCACCATATGAGCCTTCAGAAAGCAAATTTTTGGCGACCTTTTCATAAAACAATAAAATTTCTGGATAAACTAAAAAAAGTGGTGTATTTTTATCACAAGTTTATGAAATTTTATCACAGTATGTTCAGCGGTTTGGCCGTGAATACGTCACAGACAGATAGTGTTAATTTCGTTTGTTTGTTGTTTTTTTCTAATTGACATTTTTGTTGTTGGCCCTAGCGGCCTTTACAGCTTCACACGGACAAAGAAGCGAGCTTGGATTTAATATAATTTATAGGAATATTTCTATATGAAACCTCTTCGAAAAATAGGAGCTGTGAGCGCCCTCAGGCCACCCTCTGCGGGGTTCCAACCGTTCGAACCTAGGCTAAGTTATTTTCGCATTTATGATATTATGATGTTCCGTACATGAGAAACAGTACTAGATT
>DWPQ01002891.1:0-10098 GCA_018251795.1 Perichares adela | reverse complement strand
TTGGGAAAGGACATAGACTACTTTTTATCCCGAGATTCCTTCGGGTCCCGAAGCGAAGCGAGGGCGGTTCACTAGTACTTAATAAACAGACTGACTAAAAACATATTTTGGCTCTTGTATCGATAGAGGTTCCATATTGCATATTCAAATTTAGAAAAGAAGTTGTATAGATTCTGTTTATTACGAGTATGAATTATCACAGAACATAAAGTGCATCTGTTGTGTAGCGGGCAGTGCAGCTAAAGTATATCTATGACCACGACTATAGATCTGTTTGGAGCATGTTACCTACGATCTTTTTCTTTAACGAAGCAAGTGATAATTTATATAACCTCGAAAAATTACAGGTGCTTGAGGGCAATAGATCTCTCGTCCCCCAAGCAGTAGACTGATGTTCAAACATCAAAGCTACCACTGATTTACGAGTTACTATCATAAAAATATGAAACTCCCTACAATTTTTTTGTAAATCTGCTAAAAGTCATGGTAAAATCTTGATTTTATGTTACATAGTTATTACGTAGTTGAAGGAGCCGAGTGCAGAGACACTGATGCCAAAATAGAAAGTATGTCACCAATATTATTTACATAATAAAAGCGAGGACATCATTTAAATCATACCTGTCGAGCCCAGTGTCCAAATTCCATCTGTATTATGTCAAGTTGTAAGATTTTACTTACTACAAACACTTGAAACTATGATAGAGAGCAGTGTACAGATAAATACACAAATGTTTATGTTTAAAACGATAAGATACGCTTGCAGCACTACCTACTTCGATGTAACACAAAACTGGAATGATTTGCGGAAGGAAAATAATTAATTATTGACGGCTTACGCACACTACTTTGGTCCATGTAAACGCGATGATGTTCCAATCTTCTACAGTTAACACGCTTGTTTAATTGCCATGGCTAAACTGTTATGTCGGTATATGTTACTAAGTTTCATTGTTTAGAATGTATCATTGTAACAAGGTCATACATATCAAGCAACAATAGGTATCTACTAGTGTCTACCCGTATTTTTATTCTCTGCGCAAAAAGTTTATGAATCCAGGTGACAGATTTAGTAGAGATAGATTAAAAGAGACAGATAATGTTTTTCGTATGATAAAGAGAGATAGATAGATAAGATTGCTTGAGAACATTTACTATTGGTGGGTAGTGTTAGACAACAAAGAAGTTTGAATATCTATATCTTATATTTCTTTGCATAGTGTAAGACAATAAAATAAATAGTAAATTATTTAATTATTAAGTTAATGATAATTTAAGTACGAGGTAGGTAGGTAATCGTTTGGTGCGTTATGGTTGGTTATACGGAAACAAAGAATTCATACTTTGTGAATGTATGTTCACAGGTCGTGAGAATTTTGAATATAATTTGTGTTTGTTCATACCACTGTAAAAATTGGGTATAGGCCCGGGATAGTGTGTGTGACCGTTTGTTGTGTTTAGATTAACCACACGTCCACTGGCCACCGTGGCCACAAACATCAGTACTACTTCAGCAATTACTAAGTGGGTTTAAGTAACAGACCGGCGCATACCCGGTTATTTTACCATTACCGTCGTAATCGGTGGAATTTACATAACCTATTTACAAATTATATTGTTCCATTAAGTATTTCATTTTTCCCAACATCCAATAAGGAAACTTTGTTAGACTTTCCGTCTAACGTAACCGATTTTCTGAAAGTTTGACACCGAAAGTAGAATATAATAAAATGAAGACCAAAAAATGTAAGCCAATAAATTAAAATCGTTATTATACTTTTCTTTACGTCAGTACCTTTCAGAGATAACTGCCGCGAAACAATACAAATGCGATAAATATGATAACCTCCGCGCATTGATATAATATCTGAATTAGAAAATATGCGTGCACCAGTAATGGACATTTTATGAAAACGTGTTAGAATATCTCATTGTTCCTTTTCTAACCAAATTACCATTCTTTTATATCTGAACCTTAACAAATGTTATGTTGTTAAGGTTGTTATGTTATGTTATGAAATGGAAGCTAAGAAGAAAGTTTATCTTTTAACAAACTAAAGTGGCAGTCTGTTACAAATTGTATCTAATAATTATTAAGCTAAGTAGATAACTACGTAAAAGAGTAGGTATTATCAACTAGTTCTACTTACATTTCAACGTTTGTTATTGGCCTAAACTTTTTTTAATATCAAATACAAAATAAGTAATTTTCGTTAAGAACTAAACTAAACAACCATCAAACAATCTTAACTTTATCTACTTAAATATTCATAAAGTATTTAGGTGCATATTCTTGCAGATTGAGCCGCGTGACGTCATGTATCCAGTTGAGTTGGTCGGATAATAGTTTAAACTTCAAAGACTTTTTATTTCAACAACGTTCTTATATGAGAATTTTTATGTTTTTTTTTAATATTTTGATTTTAATTTTTTAAATATATTTTGATTTTAATTTTTTAAATATATTTTGATTTTAATTTTTTAAAGATAATTTAGTAACGTCTATGTCGATGACTGGTGTGTTGTCGCTCTGAAGTAAGCTCGTGATCAAGATAAAATAACGGATTTTCCTGACTGATGTTCACCACGTGAAATAAGTCTATACTATACGTGGTGACTATACGTTTGTGACTTATCTGGTAATCCTGCAGTAATTTGGTAATATCTACTCGTTAAAGATAATATCGCGGAGTTATTTAGAGACGTCTTAAATTAGATGGAGACAGTTAAAAATTAAATGATCCCTCAGGTTTACATAAGTTTCGAGGTTATGTAATTATTTAAAGTGTATTTAGAGAGGTGTGCTCCATTTATATTTATAGATTTAGTTAAATACTAGCTGTGCCCGCCGCTTCGCCCGCGTGGAAAGCTCCCAGCAGGCGAGATTTTTTAACATTAATCGTTATATTTCAGTCAATTGACATATAATCGTAATGCACTATTTCCTATAACCTTCTCAAAGTATTACTTCTCAAAGTACTATCGTTTAGTAAAAACCGTACAAAAATCCGTTCAGTAGATTTTGAGAAAAGGAGGCACATACATGAGGTGACTTTGTTTTATAATAAGTATAAGATCTAGACTAGATGTAAGAAGCGTATCATCCGCTTCCTTCTTGGCGTCAGCGTTACCTTTGGGGTCAATGACATCCAACGACGGTGACCACTTACCATCAGGTATCTCGGCTACTCATTTCACAAAAAACCGAAATCAATATTATTGAAGACATCTAGCAAAATTTGTCTCACGGTCGTAAAACTTCGACGATAAACCCCAAAGTTCGGTTTTTACATAAAATTTATCACGCAATTCATCGTTTCAATAGGATGATGTCTTGGTTTCACCGTAAATAAATTTTCAGGTCACAAATACTACGGCTTGTATAAGATTTAACACAAAAGGTGTGGTAACAACAACAACCCATAATTGTCCCACTGCTGGGCTCGGATCTCCTCTCACACTGAGAGGGTTTAAGGCCATGGTCCACCACGCTGGCCAAGTGCGGGTTGGCAGACTTCACACACCTTCGAGAACATTATGTAGAACTCTGGTGCCTGTCCTCATGATGTTTTCCTTCACCGTAAAGCAAGTGATAATTAATTTCTAATACGCACATAATTTAGACAATTATTGGTGCGCCCCGAGGATCGAACGCATGACCTCCCGTTCGGGAAACCAACGTTCAACCGCCATGCTATCACTGCCAATTGTTGCCATTTGCCAATGTTCATAAACACATGTTCATATCTACTCAGTATTGAAGTTGGACTGTCAAGGTCAATCTCTACCTGGAGGTGGACACAGTATTGCAGAGGTGGAAGTACTGACTAGGTAGGTCAATACTCGCAGGATTAGCCGGCTGAAGTGGCAATGGCCCGTATCGAGGATATAGTATCGAGGACCGACAACCGTTGGGGTCGGAAGGTCCTCGAATGGCGACCACTTCTCGGTAAACGAAGTATAGGATGCCCCCCAACACGATGGACTGGTGACCAGAAAAAGACGGCGGGTATCCGCTGGATTCTGAAGGCTCAGGACCGGACAGAGTGCCGCAAGTTAGGGGAGACCTATGTCCAGCAGTGGAGCCTAAAGGGCTGATGGATGGAAGGTTAATACTTATACTTTTGATCCACTGGCAGAACATTTCAAGCTCCCATGTTTGTCCACGTGAACCTGTAAGGACCGCTAGGGCCAACAGCAAAATGTCCATCAGAAACAAACAAACAATGTTTTTGTAAAACATTGTTTTTATACCTATATTGTTTAAGACAATTTTTTCCTGAAAAAACTAAAAAAAATTAGAAAAAAGTCACCTTCAAGTATCTCTATATCAAATTTCCGTGATCATGTCATAGACAGACAGTGTTACTTTCGAATTTATAATATTTGTATAATGTATGCTTTTTTTAAGTAGCACGATGCAATCATGATTTATATCAAGAATTAAGCACAATCGAAGCTAAGAAAGGTCTTCATTCAGGTTTTGGTAAAAGAACTGGGACGAAAAGGGGGCCTGACAATGGATTCCATTCAATAAGTACTCGCTCGTCTCACTCTTACGAAGGAGCTGTTTAAGCGAATGAACGAATGCGACGCGGAATTTATCTTTAAGCAATATTTTGAAAGCATTTAATTAATTTAAGGTTGGTATTTCGCTTTTTATTACCCATAGTTATACTTTATTGACGTTTCCAAAAAGTATTGAGTCGTTGGTTCCGGTTCGAATTTTGAAATTGAAGTTTCCTATTCTTGATTTGAATTTTTGATTTGTTAAAATGTGATTCTGAATATTTTTGGATGCAATTATTTCGGCGTGTGTGTGCAATGTTTACATTGTTGTTCGTCATGTGCTATAATGAGATAATATATGTTTTATAACGGTTGCCGCTATTTACAAACATGTCAATTGTAAAATTATTTTAGTTTGTAAAATAAATCTTTAAAAATATATTTTAAACATTTTTACAAGAAATAACGCGATCTTTATTTGGCACAATACTGAAATACTATGACTAATATTACGACAATACAATAATATATAGTGAGAATTAATTAATACGCAGCCCAACGCTTAACCAAAACAAGTTGAAACGGAAAACTTCTCATAAAACACGTCCGATTGTTAATAAAACCCACGCTTGTATGAACACGATTAAATGAACCAAGTAGCAGCCGGAACAGTATAGCAACGTTAATTTATTTTTGCTAATAGCCGATAAACGAACCACCTGATGGCAGACGGTCACTGTTGCTCTTCGTCCGTAACGCTAAAAAAATCTGACACTTTGCCGACCAAGAAGGACGCGGCATACCGACAGAGAGTTGATTCTAGAAGGACGCGACAGATTGACAGACATTTAATTCTAAAAGGAAGCTACAGACTGACAGCACTCAATTTTTTATGGACGTGACATACCGACAGACAGTTGATTCTAGAAGGACGCGACAGACTGACAGACAGTTGAATCTAGAAAAATGTGACAGACTGACAGACATTTAATTCTAAAAGGACGCGACAGACTGACAGACATTTAATTGTAAAAGGACGCGACAGACTGACAGACAGTTGATTCTAGAAGGACGCCACAGACTGAAAGACTGAGAGATTTTAGAAGGGTAGGTAACCTAGGTATGAAAGCCAGGTATAAAATTCTACCACCGCGAATGAGCTACTGCCTTTGGGATTAAACTTACAGAGTTCAACGGCCTCCAACAAGATGGAATAGTCTAGTCCATTGTTCAGGGCAGGGTGCATCAGCAGGAGAGGTAGCCTTAGGCTCATGATGGAGCTCCATCCAAAAAGTTAAAACCAAATTGCTATTTCAACGCAACATTATTATATCATTTTTATTCATCTGAAATCACCCATAATCGCACTTTTAATCACTTAATAATATCTGTAAGCTCAGACATTAAGTAGGTATGCGAATAATTTATCAACTACGCCTACAAAATGATTTATCTATAATTATTTTACAATGTTACCCATTCAGACCAGTATTTAAAATATTAATGTGTATATTTTATCATGTTCAGTCCGCGTCTCTATTGCTTAAACTTCTATTATGACAATACATATTTGTCCCACTGCTGGGCTCGGGTCCCCTGATACGAAGGTTTAAGGCCACAGTCCTCCACGATGACCAAGTGTCTATCGAGAGACTTCACTGTTCCTTCAAGAACATTACAAACAACTCCCCATGTATGCTGCTGGTTTCCTTACAATGTGTTCCTTCACCGATGCAAGTGTAATTTTTCGCCATCACCTAAGATTGACTGACAGATAATACCATTGCATTATGCTGTCCCTTAACGTTTGGACTTAAACGTGCTAATCTCTGGAACGGCTGGATTTATTTAGACGGAACTTTCACTGGAAAATAGCTGATGTAATAAGGAGTAACTGAGGCTATGTTTGTTTTTTTTATTTACGTAGAAAAATCTTTGTGACACACTGATTTCCAGGCGAGCGAAGTCGCGGGCACAGCTAGTTAAAAATAAATTAAGAATATGTGTGGGTAAGAAGCTCCATCCATCTTTGAATCTAAGCTTACCTGCCCTATGAATTTATATGCCTGAAGACCAAAGCGATTTGCCCTAAGTTAAACTAAATTACCGAGTATGATAGTGCGAGAGACAAATAAAATTAACTGTAAAAAACACCTGCAAACACATTTATATGACGAGTATGTTATGTGACAGTATGTTATGTGACGAGTATGTTATGTGACAATCTGTATCATCCAAATTAACATTTACAAACGTAATTAACCAAATGAATCATTCGCGAATTCCGATATTTTATACGTAAAATTGATACCTACATCAGAAGGGAAAATATTCATATTTTTGTGATAATTTATACATGAAAATGAGTTGGATTATTTAAATAATATGGTGTAATATAATCAGCAATATACCTTTTGATTGCCCCGATATCGTGGAATGTCATTGGTTTAAATAATTCATTTTGTAAATTCAGAACATCCTGTAAACAAATAGGTACCTACTTATATTGTGGAAAATATACCTTTATAGAAATATGAAGTAAAAGAAACATTGGTTCCGATATTCGATTTGTTTTTTTAAATGTTAAATTTTTAACACTATGATGTTCTGTCACAACGGTATAAGTTAGAAAATTCATTAAATACTACCTGTATTCATTTATACCCAGGTTTTGTTCACCACAGAGTAAACACCACAATTACAATTTTTGACCAAGATACGTAGGCAAAGAGTCTGAGCATAAAGATTTTTGTCACTACACCTTTATCGGTTACACGAAGATAACTTTCATCTCACCTTCGCTAAAGGCTAATTGAAAATTTACTTAGCATAAGGTCATATTCATTAAATGTTTCTTAATTGGTAGAGATAAAATTAACAGCGATTTTATTTACAAAATTTGTCACAATCTTTGTAAACACTTCTCCGCTGAGCCTAACCAGCGCTGTTGCCGCCAAAAATAAAAATTAACTTTTTAATTTCTCGGATTACACTGGCCGCATGCACTTGCCGGTCCATTCAGCCAGAAGTAATTCAGCTGGCCATTCCGACGGCCATCTTGTGGGCGCGGCCTGTAACGTGATATGTAAACAAATGATAATGTCTTCACTTGTTGTCGCCTATTACGATAGTTTAATTAATCAGCTTGTTTACGGAAAGGCGAACAGCTGATGGACGTTCAATTTTACTGTATTTGAAGAGATAAATTTCAAATGTGTCTTATCTATGCTTCTTATGTAGCGGTCATTGTCAATTGCAAATAGTTTACACTTACAAAATGACTTTGGTTTATCATGTTTCACAAATTTATCATCGAGTTCAGTTGTTTTGTAAATACTCGAGCGATATAAGGTGTAAAGGCTACTTGATTATTAAGTGAAATAACTTACTTTTAAACATCATTAGTATTATCACCTATCACGGTTAGGGTCTGGTCTCCTCTCAAATTGAAGCCAGTAGTCAAAAAGGTTGCGAAGTGTGAATTGGCAGATTTCGCACTAACGAGAACAATTATAGAGGAATCTAAGGCATGCAGGTTTCTTCACGAAGTTTCCCTCACCGCAGCAAGTGATTTCTTTTTTATTTTTTATTCTAAATTTATCTATAATTTGAGTTTCTTCAAGAGTCGATCCCAGGGCCCCATGCGGAAGGTCGATATTTAAACCTCTAGACTGTCACTCCACTAACTGCTTAACTAGCTAAACACAACTCCAATAAATAACAAGAGCTAAAATTTCTAAAATTTTATAATAGTTATTTGGTATATCCCATTCGAGAAATCGTTTATTTTCGATACCTTTTCCCAAGATAATTTGGAATTCTTCACTTTATGATGAACGAGACATTACTGAAGTAATGAAACAAAGATCACTATAATATTTTAATAAACAATATGAATAATACATAGAAACGAAGTCCGATTCAGCTCACTCAGATGTCTACGCTGGAATAGCGACAACAATGAATTCGTTGTGAACTAATCTAGTGTTTATTTTGGGGTTCATAATGATATATAACACATTTAAATGTACACATTAATACCTTACTACTTTAAAACAAGTTTTAGTGTCATCCATTCAAAATCAGATATTTCATTCAATTGGTGATCAGAATCAAGAGAATTATACTTTTTATTTTCACAACTAACAATAAGTATCTCACTGCTGGGCGTAGATGTCCTTTCATATTAAGACCATGCAAGGCCTACTTCATTCGCAAATTTCATCTGTGAAAAGTCTGCTTTTGAGAACACTAAGCCCTTTGAATTCAATGGATGGATAGATCGAAACTCTGAATCCAAATTCCGTCATGGCCATTGGAAAATTTATCACACACATAGATGTGTGATAAATTTACTGCTATACTTTGTACTATACTATAATTCGTTCATGAGTGTTCGTGCATGAAATCTGTCTTTGTGACGATCTGAACAAATTAATTGCTATTTCACATGCTACTGGCAGATTCATTATCTGTCAATATAAATGACGTTATGAATGTGATTCAACATTTTCGTTTAATATCCTAAAGTTTCTATGCAACTATTCTGCCTAAAACCAAAAAAAAAGTATTAGTCCATGTAATAAAGTAGAGTTTAAACTCAGTTCCCAAAAGATAAAGAGAGAAAAGGTAATGATTGAAAAGATAATGATTAACTCAACTCTCTCCCTCTGTCCTGTCAACTCTTTGTTTGTACTGGGAATTAAATTGAAAAAATTATGCGTGTTCGTGCTTCTTAGCCGAGATTCAGTTGGCCTTATTGACTATAATAGTACCTATTATACCTACTAGTCACTACACATTAACACTGTTATTTCCCAGTTGAAAACAGGCTCATACATCTAAAATTACCTACTTTATCCATTTTAAAATTACATTGCAGGTCCACAACTTAAAGGACTTGGGGCTAACTTCACCACGCTTCTGTATCACAGACAATAAATGAACATTTAATGCCAGATACTTTTAAAGGCTACGCCATTAAACCCTTGATTGAAATATCTCCCATAGTGTGTCAGACGTCAAATCCATTCCCATAAGTCTTTGGTAAACAAAGTTTAGGCTGAAGTTATAGTGCCTCCTGTTGAATATTTTTGCTTTGTAATACCCAATTTAATTCTCATTACCGGTGGAAGGATTTTTGCATGGTTTCCTTACTTGCTGATGATACAGCAAGAATGGGTGATCTAGAATTCTAGGGTGATCCCTAGAAGCAATCATTTTCATATATTTCGGATCCAGTGTCGGAGAGTTATAATACTAGAGAAAACAAACCATAAGCCTGCCTGTGAGCGCTAGTGTCACTCTAATAGAAAGAGAGGGAAGATGAGTGACCCGTTCTTGTCTTTGTCTAATACGAGCAAAATAAGAGAGACAGACGGCGCGTCCTGTTTGTTGTCTCTTTTTTGTAGTTGGACACATTTTAGGCCAGCTCGCACACAACATATTTTCTCTATGATCGTAGAGCTACAAATATGTGTGTCTTCCGCTTACACATCAACCCATAACTGTTCCACTGCTGGGCTTGGGTCTCCTCTCACACAGAGAGAGTTTAGGCCATAGTCCACCACGCTGGCCAAGTGCGGGTTG